>CAHIKZ030001668.1:2000000-2097500 GCA_903632075.3 Acanthosepion pharaonis | reverse complement strand
TCCCAAATGTATTTCCCAGTCATAATTTTTTTTTATTGTACCAAAAAATTAAGCGCAAAAATAAAGTAAAAAAATCCCCGGAAACAATCGCAGTAAGAAATGTTTTGAATTCAATATATATATATATATATATATATATATATATATATACACTTTATGCCTTTTTCCGCCCTTTCACCCAAGTTCTGACATTTACTGACTCATGATCTACAGGTGAAACAGAGCTACGTATAAAGTTTCAAACTTTTATTGATTATATTTCAGAAAAAATTAAACTGCTCTGCATTTTCTTTTTTTTTTTTAATTAGATGGAGCATATTCTCAGAACCAGCATATATATATATATATATATATATATATATATATATATGAATAAAAAGAGACAAGAGCCGACGCGTTTCGCCCTCTGAGGGACTTTATACAACTAATGTAGGCTTAATGTAGGGTTTATTTTGTTGCGTGTGTTTATATACAAAAACAAGGATGCCTTGGGTTTAAGAAGGCTTTTAAATTTGACGATGTATATAAACACGTGCAACAAAATAAATCCTACATTGCCTTGATAAAATCTGTTAGGGGACAAAACGCGTCAGTTAAGAATATTTTTTCCTCTTCATTTGCGTTTTCTTCCTCGACAGATATACTCTATCCGAAAATAACTTACACACACGCGCGAGCGCACTCTCTCTCTCTCTCTCTCACACACACACACACATACACGCACACACATATATGTGTGTGTGTGTGTGTGTATTTTTAAGCTGAACAACGCTCAAATTCAATAATAAAAAAAATGACAGCAGCAAATAAATTACTGTAAAGTTTTCTAATATATCTGAAGCTGAAAATCATTCACAGACACGATATATTTTTCAAATAAGTAAAAATACTTTGAATTTTATTTATTAAAAACTTAATATATATTTAGCTATTTAATTTAAATTTCAGATTGTGAAATCAATGACTTGCATCCTAAAATCTAAATATGTTCATTCATTCCTTACTATAAGTATGTGTGTGTGTGTGTGTGTGTGTGTGTGTGTGTGTGTGTGTGTGTGTGTGTGTGTGTGTGTGTGTTTGTTATAATGCTTATAATAGAAATAATGCTTCGGCTACTTGCCGTGACGCCTGTATTAATTAGTCTGAAGACTGAATCCAAACGCCTTCTTCTTTTCCTCCTTCTGACCTGGAGCTCTTTATTTATAGTTATGGACTAGTTCATATCGTCACCGGGGGTGTACTACTTACTCCATAACATCCCCTTTTG
The DNA here is from genome assembly GCA_903632075.3 of Acanthosepion pharaonis. Lineage (NCBI taxonomy): Eukaryota > Metazoa > Mollusca > Cephalopoda > Sepiida > Sepiidae > Acanthosepion > Acanthosepion pharaonis. Next base: position 2,096,233 of record CAHIKZ030001668.1, on the reverse strand, counting down.
AGATTAAGTCTTCTAAATAGTTTTTTTATTATTATTAGTAGTAGTAGTTTTAGTATCTCCCCTCCTCTTTTTGGAGAGATCGGCAACATCATTGGCATTGTAGCGTTTCCGTCTTGGATCCATTTTCAGTTATTCAGTACGCTTTCTTTTTCTGGAACTTGTCCTTGTAGATTCCACGACTTGTTGTTGTGCTGGCACATCGAAAACATCATATAGTATTTTTATCGATTCTTCCAATGTATCAGGTATCTTCCAATTCATTATCGATGAACCTTATTGTTTTCAGCTGATTATGGTGCCTTTTATCTTTTCCCTTTCACCATGTAAGTCAGCTTGCCGATTCTTGCTCATAATATCTCGTCTTCCTACGTTTCTTTGTCATCCTTATAAGCTCTAAAGAAAACTTTATCGCCGACTCTGAAACTTTTGATGTTGTTTTTATTATCTGTTCGTGTTTTTCGACTTGGTAATAACTTGTCAAACTCCGATTTGATTTTTCTCGCAAACATTAATTCTCCCAGCGATATGCCTAATGCTGAATTGAAGCGTTACACGGTAAACTGTAAGAAAATGTTGATGTCCTTCTTCGTTTAATTTCTCAAGATTTGCTTTCTTCCACGCTCTTTTGAACATTGCCATAAACCGTTTCGCTTATCCGTTCGTGTTGGAATTTTTGGGTACCCTGGTATACTAGTGAGCCAGCCAAAATGAGCTGACTCATTTTATAGTTCACCAATAGAAAGGTTAACCAATCAGAAGGCTCAAAATATTCAATGCGACGTGTATAAAGGCGGCCATGTTTTTCCCAAATATCCACTGCCAGCCTTTGATATTGAAAACTGAAGAATTACGGAACAGCTGCTGGTGGTATTGGCAATATAGTCAGATTCAGTAAAATATCTGACTCGAGAGTATTAATCTTTAACGTTGTTTCATTGAACAGATTACGTACTGCGCTGTATTCTATATCCATAGACTATGGTGAACATGGTCAACAGTTCGACCTTGGATGACACGGCGGTATCATAATACCTTCAAAGGAGAACATCTTACAAATGTCTTCGAATTCTTTACCCGTGAGTTGAATTCCGTTATCAGAGACTGCCGTATCTGGTATGTCATATTTTGCAAACAGTTCAGGCAAGAAATTCACTGTCATTAAAGATGTTGGATTTTTAAATTTCCGGTCATTTCGTAAAAATATCAACTATCACAAAATGATGTGATCCGTTCCCAGGACTTGCAAAATCTATATGTAGTCTTGACTATGGCGTGTCTGTCTTTGGCTTAGGTTTTATATTGTGAAAGGTAGTTTTGCTGCCAGAGCACAACCTGAAAGTTTTCACTATTTTTTTTTCATTATCTTGGTCCATTCTGGTCCAATATATGAAAAGTCTGATCAGAGATTTCATTCTTCAAATACCAGGATGTCTACTATGAAAATCCGTCAATATTTACTTCTGTAACACACTAGGTATTCAAACTCTTTGCCCGAAGATTACTACACCGTTGCATAACGAGTAAGCTTTTAAGTATGGATTTCATTCTTTGTTACTTTCTTTCAACTCTATTTTATTTCCGCAATAAAAACTTCATTTTCCGCTTTTTCTTTTATTTATTTCCAAGGTAACAGGTAAATCGAGTACTGCGTTGCACAAAATGTTTTTTACTTTCAAAATACGCAGAAAAATCAGTCCATTATTAGGATTGTATACAAATTCTGATATGGTGTTTTGGACAGCGTTTGGCGTAAGAGACGTTGAAGAATTTTTTGTTTTCTTCAGAATATTCAACAACTCCTCTTGTTGTTTCTGTATTTCTAGCAACTATTGCTTTTGTTGTTGTTCTTCTTTAATTTCAACTATCGAAGCCAAAATTTACTCCATATTCACAAGAGATTTTTTTCTTCTACACAAGAAAAAAAATTAAAACCACCCTGGTTAAAATTCTTGTCGCCACCCGTATCCTTGTTCAAGAAGCAACAAGTATATTGTTTCCGTACTTGTTCACTCAGTTTCGAAAGTCCAGTTACAACTCGTATGAGTTCATGAATCCTCGTTACAGTTATAAATCGCGTGTTTCGAATTCCTCGTCACCTCAGTTACGGCGCGCTCTGTAGCGCTTGTAATATAAATAATGCTTCAGTTACTTGCCCTGACACGTGTATTACTTAGTTTGAAGTATCTTATTCCCTCACACACGGGGCTCTTTATTTATAGTTATGGACTAGTTCATATAGTTACCGGGGGTGTAATATTTTCTTTATTTAAAACAACACAAAATATTTAAAACAACACAAAATAAAAAAAAAACAACGTAAATAGTCAAAACATGAAGAGAAACTAACAACACTCGAAACAACACACCGTTGAAAATGGCTAATGAAGTTTTCGAAAGCGGACATTATAGAAAATGTTTGTACTCATTTACCCCCACCAAACGGGAAACAAATGTAAGAACGCTAGAAAAACTATATAAAAATCAAATTTTCCTTGTCTGCTATATTTAATGAAATATGTTTAAAATGAAGGTTGTTTCCAAAATATACATTAATACACACATATATTTTAAGACATTTTTTTTAATGTTCATACGTTCTTTTTATAGATACAAATATTTTAGCAAATGCTCTGTTTATAATGAACATTATTAACGACATTTACCGGCTTGTATGTCCGAGAAATTTTCATATAAACTATGTGTCCTACTACAAGAATCGAACCTGTATCATATACGGAACCGTCATGTAGCCTGAAGTGCTTTTACCGATTCAGCCACAGAGGAGCACGTCGCTTAGCAAGGATGATTTTACTGTTTTTAAACTACAATTCTCCAGAGTAAATATACTAAAAATTCAGACCTTTACAGCTAAAACCCAACATACGACGTCCTTAGCGTCGACTCATCTTCTTTTTCACTGTGTTCTATTGTTAAAAAGGAAGTTAAGCCCAGCTTCTTCCTAAGAACCGCTACTTTGTGCAAGTGAATCCCGAATGTATACTTCCTCGATCACTACAATCTTGTGTATATTCAGCCAGTAAATATATATATATATTCCCATTATCTGCTGTTAGATACAACTCTGACGTCCACACGACAACTTTAATTAGTAGCCCACTATACTGAGTGGCTCTTAAAATGGTTAAGAAAAAAGAGAGATTCGAAAATATGAAAACTGATTACTCGAATAGTGTGATGTAATGGTAATATAATGGGTCGGAATGAGAAATTGGGGAGTCCATTTCGAATTTCAAGCATGGTTATTTATACTCTCTTACGCGTAAATATCCTTGAGAAAGGTAGGAATCTCTCTATCCTTCCCCCAGCTAAGAGTTGCATAGCACGAATGACTTTGCCCTATAGCTTTGGTTAGCAACAAGTCTACCAGCGAAAGGAAAAACCCCATCGATATTACTTGGGTGTGGCGAAGAATTTCTCTTCAATATCTACAAACTCCTTTACATCCCAGCGGTCGCATACTCCCACACATACATATACTCTCTCTCTCACACACACACACACACATATATATATATATATATATATATATATATATATAAATTACATGTTGTTTTTGTATGTAATTCCTGTAACTGATCGCTATACCTGTTATCTCCCTTGCACTTATTAATTATTATTATTATTATTTCAAAAGTGCACGGGAGATATCAATTAATAATAATAATAATAATAATAGTAATTATTATTATTATTATTATTATTATTATTATTATTATTATTATTGGCTCATTAGACAAGCATGGTGATCAAGCAAATTTTAAAAATCGGAATTTTCGGACACACCAGTGTTCTTTCTCACGAAAAATATATATACTATATTGAGTGGTTCTTAAAATGGTTAAGAAAAAAGAGAGAGATTCGAAAATATGAAATCGGATTACTCAGATAGTGTGGTGCAATGGTAATATAATGCCTCGGGATGAGAAATTGGGGAGCCTATTTCGAATTTCAGCTGTTAGTTAGGGTTAGTTATATTCTCTTACTCGTAAATATCCTTGAGAAAGGTAGGAATCCCTCTATCCTTCGCCCAGTTAAGGGTTGGATATCCAGAATGACTGTGCCCTATAGCTTTGGTAAACAACCAGTCTACCACCAAAAGAAACGACAGCCTCCCGCGGGAACACCTCTGTCTATAGGTTTTGTTAGCTACCAGTCTACCGTCAAAAGAAACGACAGCCTCCTACCGGAACATCTCTACCTATAAATTGATTAACAATCAGTCGACCAGCGAAAGGAACGATAGCCACCTGCGGGAACATCTCTCTCTACAGCTTTGGTTAGCAACCAGTCTACCACCGAAAGAAACGACTATCTGCTGCGAGAACATCTCTGCCTATAGCTTTGGTTAACTACCAGTCTACCACTGAAAGAAGGACAGCCTCCTACCGGGGCATCTCTGCCTATATCTTTGGCTAGCTACCTGCCTACTGCTGAAAGAAACGACAGCCTTCTGTAGGAACATCTCTGGCTATAGCTTTGGTTAACTACCAGTCTACCACTGAAAGGAAGGACAGCCTCCTGTAGGAACATCTCTGCCTAGGATGCAATGAATAAAGTATTTTTTTTTTTAAGATAAACGCAAGCAGAATGAAGACGCATGAGAAACCAAGTAAGAATCTGTGAAAAATGCGGGAAAGACAAGTACCCACGTGACCGCTATTGTCTGGTTGCGTCTTAAAGCAGTAAAAATGGCCGCAAATATTCTTATTACGTAAACGCGGGAAAACAAACCAAAACAGATGTTGTTGATATTTGGTGTCGTCTGTCATGTAGGAGGCATGGTACGGCAAACAAAGAACAAATTGTTTATAAACAGGATCACCGTTGCTTGGTTACGTCATTAGAGTCACTGTCTGATCGACTTACTTGTCCTCCCCATCAATATTACTTGGGAGTGGCGAAGAATTTCTCTTCAATATCTACAAACTCCTTCACATCTTAGCGGTCGTATACGCCCACACATACATATACGCCCACAAACACACACGCGCACACGCACACAAAACACATACACGCACACAAACGCTCGTACGCGCACACACTCACACACAAACACACACACCACACACACACACACACACACACACACACACACACACACACACACACATATATATATATGTGTGTGTGTGTGTGTGTGTGTGTGTGAAATGTGTATATAAATATAAATAAATATATATATGTATAATTATTTATATATTGTATGCGCGGTACTTATTAGAAAGCGCTCAATATCAGAGATAGAGCTAACATATTTGGTTGGATAGATGTGAGTTTGTGACCCTACATGTTGTTTTTGTATGTAATTCCTGTAGCTGAACGCTTTACCTGTTATCTCTCTTTCACTTTCGAAATAATAATAATAATAATAATTGCTATTAATATTTCAAAGGTGCAAGGGAGATATCAATTAAAACAATAATAACAATAATAATAATCATTATTATTATTATTATTATTATTGGCTCATTAGACAAGCAGAATGATCAAGCAAATTTTAAAAGTCGGGATTTTCGGACACGCCTGTGTCCTTTCTCGACGAAAAAGTAATTTATATTTTTATACTTTTTCACTGGGCTGTTATTTTGTGTTCTGGTTGAATGATATTAAGCAATTATTATTATCATTATTATTATTATTATTATTCTGTTTTTTGGATTTTTTATCTCGGCCTACTATATCTACATTATGTAAGAAATATGTATTTCTCTACTAACATATATATATATATATATATATATATATATATATGATTAACTAGTAGGATAACCCGTATTCGACTGGGTCTTTCATTACTGGGAATTTTTGCCGTTCATTTGGTGCAGTTTAAGTTTAAAGTCAGCCCACTCGAAAATCAATATTAGTAACAACATTTGGGTGCAACTAAGGTACATCACTAAACGTTGGGTTAGCAATGTGAATGGGGTGGTGGCCCTGAAAAGGGACTTTTTTGCGTTCTCAATCTTGTTTCAGGTTCAAGCATAGCAGCAGTTGAAGAGCCGTTTCTCATCAACCGTTGAGTCCTTTGTTTATAATTTTCAGCCTCGAGCGCGGAAACAGGTCTGCTCTTCTGGAAAGCCGATGGCTATGATGATCTTCGGACTCAGTGGCTCTGATTGAAGCATTCCGAGAGGCATTTTGAGACAGGCAAACTGAACGTTCTAAAGACGATTCGTTATCTTTTATTTGCATGGCGGGCCTGACGGTAACGGATTTGCAACCTAGACAAGTTCTTTTCTTTGGTAGCATGTCTGGTGCAAGTATGAATTATCAAATGGAATGCGTAGGCAAATACCTGAAGAGAACGTTTATAAAGCTACAGGGATCACTAAACTCGAATAACTTTAGGAAAGTTTGAAAAACTAAATGTTGAGTAATAAAAAATCAAGCTTCCTTATTACTACAGTGAATGCAATGCAAAAACCGACAGGACAATAAAAAAAAATTAAATTGGGAACATAACAATGAAAGCAATGCCTTAAAACTGTAGTAGTAGAATTTACGTCACGTAAAAGGTAACTTCACTTGAGAGAGATTGAATGTTTTGCCAAGAGAAGGGAAACTCAAAACTGGCACTGAAGAATTATGTAGCAAACAAAAAAAATTCATCGAAATCGGATGAAAACTGAGGAAACGCATAAACAACATCCGATCACACACACACACACACACACACACACACACACACACACACACACACAAACACACTAACAAACATTTTGAGAATTATAGATATAGATAATATAAGTGTAATAATTTAAAGTATTTATTTTTAATAAAGATTTTATGAAAAATATATATCTAAGAACAGTTAGTAAATAGTAAAACTTTGTTGAGAGTTATAATGGACAGGAAGTAGTGGAGAGGCATTGTCGTCCAAAATTTGGACTCAAAACAAACACGGAAGAATTATCTATCAAGCAAAAAAATTTCATCGAAATCGGATAAAAACTGTGGAAAGGTATAAACAACATCCGATCACACACACACAGACATACAGACACAACATTTTGAGGATTAGAGATATGCATGAACAATAAATTTCAAAATCTTCACATATGGAGAATAGCCCAGTTTTAATATTTTATATTACTGATCAGTTTTAATATTTTATGTTACTAAGATCCACTTGGATTATATACCAACGAATTTGACACTTTTTATTATATATATATATATATATATATATATATATATATATATATATATATATATGCGAAAGGTATTCTAACTTTTGATCGGCACTTTTTTTTCTCTAGACCCCACAACAAAAGTATGTGTGTTTATCAGAGGAAAATATCCATAGGCAGAAACCGACTCTGAATTTGCGTGTGTCGCAGGTGTTAAAGAGGATTTAAAAAAGATTAGACAGAGAGAACCTGAGTTTATCCTTTGAACTTTATTTAAGTCAGAAAGACACGACAGATTAATTTTTTTCACCTTCCTCCAGAAAATTTGACGCATTTCCCAACATGGAATAAGTATTCCTAAATACAAAAGTACAATCTCCGCTATATATATATATATATATATATATATATATATATATATATATATATATAATTGTAAATGACTGGCGATGTACAGTGATTGGGCTTTTTATATAATTTCTCATGTATTATTTTTCTTTTCAGGACATAAATTTTATAAAAATTGACCGAATGTTTTCCAAGCGCTTTCGGCTATACTTTTAGCCATTGTCAAGGATGAATTTCATTTTACTTTTAACTGAATATATGCATTGTTTTTGTAAGTATCTAGAGTTACAGCAATGTTTCCAAACACAGTCAGCACATTGTTGTCGTGTTCATAGTTGACATTATTGAATGTTGCCTTTTTTCTTTATATAATGCTTCCATTATTTTTAGCCTTTTCTATTTGTGAATTATGCTATTATATTTAAACTATCAATAAATATGTTACGGATAAAGTTTGGTATTTCCGCATGTGTATTTAAATGTGTATTTAAATGAGACCTAATTGAGCTATGGTCAGAAACATGAGTCATCTTGTTAGACATGTTGTAGTATATGCAATATAATTACTTAGGAATTTAGATTGGTCAAGAACACAGTTCCTTAAGGGACATGCATATTCGTAAATATTATTAGTTCTCTGTAATTTACATCTTAAAGGTGAATCATTATTTTTAAAGATGAGGTTCGCGGTTTTAATATTTTATAATAAATAATTTAATTTTCTTGTTTTAGTCAACTGGATTTGTGTATTTCTTTATGCTGTTTCCAAGTGAAGATTCGTCTTGTGTTGTTTAAAATTTGCTATATTTATGTGAGCAGCTTTTATAGGTATAAATAGTGTGGTTTGATGAGCGACTAAGGCATGAAACTGACAACGATTATGCAGTGTTGATTTCTGTGGCCACACTGTTCATATATATATATATATATATATATATATATATGATTAATACAAAAACATTCAGAACATCTTGGTATTTGTTCATATATATATATATATATATATATATATATATATATATATATATAAATACCTAAAGTGCCAGAACCTACCTACCTAGGTTTAACCTAAAGGATAATAAGAATAATTCTGAATTATCCTGATGATCATGTATATATGAAGGTGTCCATAAAGTTCGTGAGCACTTTAAAAATTATTATTTCTATTTGCGATAGAAATAATCTATAAAAAATGTTCTAATACAGTGTTTCAACAAGATAGAGCTCCTTGTTACTTTGCTCTGTGTGCTAGAGAGTTTCTAAATCAGGAATTTCCTAACAGATAGATCGGAAGGGGTGGACCAATTTATTGGCCTCCACGTTCGCCAGATTTGACTCCATTAAATTTTTTTAGGGGGACATGTGAAAACAATTGTGTATGCAGCCAATCTTACAATTCCTTAGAAGATTTGAAAGCTAAAATGGGATTTCAGGCATTACTGTAAATCAGTTGGCAAATGTTTTCCGTGAACTGCAAAATCGTATTACCCTTTGTATTGCTAATGATGGAGGGCATATGGAAACTTAAATAAAATTTCAATAAAACTTTAAAAAATATAGATTTACTCCTTTCTAGTTCTTTTTACAAAATAATTTCTATCGCAAATACATATAAAGTTATAATATATATATATATATATATATATATATATATATATATATATATATATATATATATATCCTGATGATCCGGAATTGAGGAATCGGAAAGCCGAGTTCGAATGCCAGTCGAATTCATGACATTCACTTACGTAAAAAGTATGAATCCTCTTCTTCTCCGGGCAGCTATGGGTAAATAGCAGGGCAGACTGGGTTCTATAGACTTGGATGGCAATTGGTCTAGGAGAAGGAAAACTCTGAATTAAAAACCTACGAAGGGTCGTTTGGGGACCCGGTGGCACGTAGTGCACCAAGTCTCTGTATTCGACCCTTAAAAAAATGTGGATGGTTCTGCACAAAACCTTCACCACTATAATTAAATCTCATGTGCTGGTGTCGGGCTGTCGGTTCCTAGGAACCTTATGCGTCGAATTCGAAGCGGGAGTCGAATATATATATATATATATATATATATATATATATATATATATATATATTCTGATGTTTGCGTCTAGCATAAAACAGACTGTCGCCTCTAAGTTTTGACTTTAATGTTCACTTTTATATTTACACAGGCTCTATCTCTGATACTGACCACTTTATCCCATAAATATAGTACACGTTAAGGCTATATATATATATATATATATATATATATATATCAGAAACGTCCGAATAATGCTCCTTTCTCACAAATTCTCATAATTTGACAGACAGATCAAATATTCGATTTCGGAGGATGCAGGTCTCTTATTCAAGCCTAAAATGTTTCTGTATCCCATGTATCTGTATTATTTTACATTCATTTTTCTATTTATAAGTAATTTCTTCTAATTTGATGTCTGTCTGTTTTATATAAGCCCCCAAACACAAAAATTTCCCTATGATTAATAATAGAGTATTTTTTTTTTCTAATTCGTTGTCTTGTGATAACCAATCCTTAATATATATTTTCTTTTCGTGACGAAGATATTTTGCTTGAATATTTTCTTTTGTTAGGTAAACAGTCACTTGAGAAAATATTTCACATAGTTTATATTACGATTCGAAGTCTGAATTTATTTTAGCTAAAAGACTGGGCGGCTATTTTAAACAACGCCAGAAAGAGATGAATCATATTATAATGTCCACTTTAAAACGCAGGTGACACTGTGTTGATGGCTGACTCGTAAAGAAAACCACAGGACCTCCTAGACATTAAAGTAGAAGAGAGCGAGGAAAAAGGGCTTAACCATCAACTTTACGAAAATAAAAACTCTGGTGTTCAGAAAGAGAAAAGCCCAAGATGCGAGTTACGAATTGGAGATAAACACCAAGCAGGTTCAGTATACAGTTATCTGGGAAGCGTTTTAATGAAGGAAAGAAAATGCGACACCGGCATCCGAACACGCATTGAACAAGCAAAAAAGCATTCCAAAAACTAAGCAAGGTGCTGAGAGACGGAAGCATTTCATTCAAAGCAAAGAAAATAATGCTGGATGCTATTCCTTATACATGGCAGTTAATCTGGATGATATTCTCACAGATTTAGACAAAACTAAAAGCAGATGTAATCTAGTTCTACAAAAGGATACTAAGAATTCAGTGGCAGAGGCGAGTAACAACGAATTCTTTGGCAACAAAAAGAACACCCAATCAGAAAAACACAGCTAAGGCATCAAAGAGGAAAAGAATTCCAATCGAGTTCATTACATTTACTTATTTGTTAATGCCCTTGGGAAAGGTATGAAAGGTATGCTGGTTTCGATCTCTTAGAATGACTGTAACACACTTGCTCCTCCCTTTTATAGGCAGAAGCATACAAATGCATGCTGGTTTGTTGCAGTTTCATATGACTCACTCACGATCTGTCCTGTCTCGAAATCAGAATGCTACGTTTGCTTGTCCGAATTTTCATTTGTGTGTCAATGTCAATTCTTAATTCGTGAACTTTTTGCCATATTACTTTTGATTTGTCTTGCATATATTGTTTGTTTGCTTTATATTCTTTTTCCCTCGTTACTTTCCTTTCTTTTGTTATTTCTTATTGCAAACTTTGTCAATTCTGTTTGTTAGAGAGTTCTTTTATTTATTTTCAATTTGATTATGGCTACTTACTCCACATCAGTTTATTCTCACCCCAGCTAGGGATAAATAGCGGGACAGACTGGGTCCTATAGCCTTGATTGGTGACTTGTCTAGGAGAGGCAAAAACAGAATTCAAACCAGCCGAGAGAGAGAAAAGTGTAGAATGTTCTATTATCGCCAAATTATCAACAATAAATCTGCATCCATGTTCTTAGAAAATTTCGTCTTTTTGGCACAGATTCTATTATCACAATGTCGGTTACTTAATAATAAAAAAGAATAAAAAATATAAACAAAAAGAAAAAAAAACTCAAATTGGCTAGACTATATATCCAGAGACATATTTTTAATCAAAGTTTGACATTTGAGCGCCCCCTCTTCTTCTTCTGCGCATGGGTAGTTACATCAAAGTAAATATCAATATCGTCTGATGAAGTCCTCGAGAACGAAACGCCTAACATTAATTTTCCTAATTTTCCTAGTATTCTTCTGGTATATAAAATTTGATTTGTTCTGTTGGGTATAGCATTAGTGAAGGTCCATCAGTTGTGGCAAGCTGATCAGGATAAGACACGGCAAACAATTTTTTATCTAGCGGCTTTTTAGATCACAGGGCAGTTTTATCTTTTAATAAGGATGCATGGACACTGGGGATCCTATCTTCTAGAGCATCTTACTCCAGCCGCTTATGAGCAAGTTCTAAAATCTTCCAGCCTCTCAGCCTGATGCCATCGCCTCCATCACATCCGTTGTCTGCGCTGAATTATAATGCTAAACTGTGGTCGCGGACCACCACCAGCACTCCCGGGTTTGTCTAACACCTGATCCCATGGGAAGCCGAAGCAGTACAATGAAGGCATTAGCCAAATGACCTGCAGTAGCATCCTAATTGTACTAGGGATCGCCAACCGTTGCTTCTGGTGAGCAAACAGTCTGATCCAGTGTTCAGCAACTGCAATCCACCAGCCTGCAATCCACTGCCTTTACCATATCCATGGCACGGTAAATCTAAGGATAAGGAGCCGTTTTATTCCTCCATTTGTGAGCTGCAGTCACTTTTCTGCTTCATTTAATCTTCTGCTTTAAGATCCATGGCGAATATATTCATAATTTGAAGCGCAAAGGAATCTATGTAATTTTTACCTACTCGTGTATTTCTTTAACGGAGAAGTATAAAAGGTTATTTTTTTTCTTATTTATAAAGTGAACATCGGTTTATGTTAAATGAAGTAGAATATCTACTTTGTTATTCTTCAGATATTCTGTGATTTTTGCAAAGCTAAAGCTTCCATTTGTGAGCTGCACTCACTCAGCTGCCTGGTCGTGTATCAGTTTTCATCTGATTAAATCATATTCATTTTTTATTATGAATATTACAACGTCTGAAATCAGTTTATCCACAATGCCTTCGTAATCTTTTTTTTTTTTTTTTTCATTTCGGTTTTCTTTAACCAACTCAATATCCAGCGTCCAATTTAAACAAAAAAAATAACCTGATCACCTTTCTCATAAAACATGATATCGTGTTCTTTTGTTCTCCAAATTAATTCCGTATTTAAAGAAATGTTCGAATCCAAATGAATCTTGAGCGAAAATAACAATGTCACTCACGTGCGACACTAGTGATAATCACTATTATCATCGACTAATTGATATCTTCAAATGTTTTTTTTTTTATTCATGCAATCACGTAATGTTATTAACAGTACACGGTATGCTGATAATTGGTACATTGTTCCGATGGAGATCAAGTGAGTTTTTTTTTTTAATCGACTGAATTTGAAGAAAAACTAACATATTTCTTGTGGCGTTGATTTTATCAAAACCTGCAACTAAAATAGTAATTGTAATATTAGTAATATTAACCGTTTCCATAAAAGGAAACAATTTTTATTCATCGACCGAGCAGCCTGTAATGTTTTCGGTTGAAATTTATAAACCCTTCTACTTAAATTTTTTTAAGGAAACCAGTTTTCTCAAGTTCAGTAGTTTTTATTGCTCTTTCCAGTATTGATAGGAGTTTCCTTTTGAATCTTCTATTTGAAGTCATGTGAAATGTTATACATCTTTATTATGTCATTATTTTGAGTTCCATGTTCTATCCATTTTAATTGTTGCTGCTGTTGGTAGTCCTCAAATGATGACATTTCTGTTATTTGCTATAGTTCTTTGTTCTTGATACTCTAACACCACTCGAGAATACACAAAGAAAGATGATACCAAAACCTTTACCTTTTTTTCACCATTGATATTAGGAAGTGATTTTATACAGCAGACAGTTAGGTATTTATAACGGGTTTGGCGCCATGTATGGCATCCATATTAAAGTCTCGATCTGTCTGGGCTATTTAAAAATGTGATTCGATTTTCAGATTGTTGTTTTGGCTTAGTAGCAATTGGCGGTGTTGGGCGAAACTAACTTTGGCACAGTCTGTTCTACGCTCATTTTCTTTTTCTCTTATATTTAATTTGTTATAACTTATCCATACACTGAGGTATCTAAATTAATAAATACTAAACAGTATTTATTAATTCCACATCCTGTATTTTATAATGGATTCATGGAAGGTGCTATCATTGCTTCCATTTCAAGTTCAGATCATTATGTCTATTTTTTTTAAAGGTTTATCTTGAGTCCTATTTCTCTGAACACTTGTTAGAGGATTTCATTTTTATGATGGATTCATGGAAGGTGTCATCAGTGCCTTCATTCAAATTCTATATCATAGTTTCTATTTGGGTAATGTTTATCATGAATCCCATTTCTTAGAATTCTTGATAGACGATGCTGATTTTCTTTTCAAGATCATTCTTATCCCGACTATGAACACTTATATTATCAGCATAGCAACGCTCTTAATCAGTACATTGGCATCGGGAGGGAAAGCAGTATCGTTGTTTTCTATTGGTTCAATCATTTGAGATGTGTTATGGAATGTTTAAAATTTAGTTGTGGTGCATGAGCCTGGTATCTCTATCTATAAAAGGTAGGATGTGTGTGGGTGTGTGTGTGTGTGTGTGTGTGTGTGTGTGTGTGTGTGTGTGTGTGTGTGTGTGTGTGTGTGAATGTATGGCCGCAATTTTCGACGGATTTGCAGCAAAATTTACATGCACATGCTCCAAGTTAGCAGGAAGACCAAGACTGCCTTTACATTTCCCAACTCCCATCGATAGTGAAAATAATCGATTTTTCCATGCTTCTACGGCAGTTTTCATGTAGTTTATGGCCATTTTCTACTGGCCAGAGTGAGAGCCTATAACTGGCTGCCACGAATAGGCAAGAAGATTCTGTTGGCCAGCGTGGGAGCCAACAGCTAACTGACACAAATGTTAACTAGCATGCTAGCATGCAAAAATCGATAGCTGCATTCGTCACAAGTGGGAAAAATTTAAATCTGCATGGCACTTTACTCTAATTGGCTCATTCGCTTGCTTAAACTCATCGTTGATTCTGATTCCGCAGAACTGGGTTGGGTGTGAAAAAGTATTTGTTGTTAACATTCTTTTCTTATTTTGTTTTTCGAATTACGAGTCCTTTTGTAAAGCTGATCGTTTTGTGTTCATTTTGTTTAGTTCTTTCTTCGTAACAGATTTAATGTTTAGTATAGAGCTTAGAAAAAATTCTTAGTGTGAGATAGGAAAGAAATAAGGCATGTAGCAACATCAGCACGGCAAAGGGCACTTCTTTAAAGGCAAGGAAGGGCAAAAATATTTTAAGTCAAGTGATAGCGATTACTGTATGAGTCGTACGATTTTTGAATCAAGCACGTGCGACGCCGGCCCATGCTGCTAGTACTTTTATAAGACTGTGTATCGTGATGTGTATTTTTGGCTTTTGTCTATTTGTTCTCCTGTGCCATTTTCTTGAACTCAATAATAATCATAATCATTCAGAGAATCGATCACCTGATTATATTTTCACCACTCAGACCAGTAGTATATGCGAAAACATGAGCATTTCATTGAGAGCGAAACATATAAATTCCTCAGGGACATGTAATCAGTGTTTATTTTCTTTGAGTTAAGTCTCCTCTCCCGCTGCAGAAAATACAATATAATGTAAAACCTCGCAAAAAATTTCGCTGTATTCACTACTGAGCGAAAACAAGCAACAACCAGCTTCTATGTTTTTTGTGTATTCCCAAATAGAATAAATGTGATAGGAAAAATAAAACGAATCGTGTACACGTGATTCTGTTTTGAAAACAAAACAGAGAGGAGTTTCTGGATTAGTTAGGTTAAAATGACATATTGCTATTTTAAGACATTGTTTCCTCATCTTTATGGGAAATTCAGTGTCGTGACGGCAGAATACACCTATTGAAATAATGTGATAAAAACCATACACAAAGCACGAACGAGAATTCAAATATAGAGACATCGCCTTGTAAATAAATATGAACGAGGTGTTTCGATTATTATACTATCGTCTATGTGAAGTGCACATTAAGTGTCAACATTTCCTCTTCTGCTTTAACGTTCCTGGCGAATAAGATTGTCTTCGAATCGTAATTGGAAACGCAAAGAAAAGTAGACTGTAATTTTAGCCTATACGAGTATTTCTTTAATGGGAATGTATAATAGGTTTTTTTTTTCTTATTTATAAAGAGGACATCGGTTTATCTAAAAAGAAAATAATACTTTTCAGCTATTTTTTGTATAGCTATAGCTTAGACATTTCAGGCAGCAATTGGACTGCATCCGTATTTTCCGTTTTTTGTTCTGTTGTGTATCGCATTCGTGGAGGTCTATCAGCTGTGGTACGGGCAAACAATGGATGGTTGTCAGCAAGAGGAAGAGCCTAAGATTTAAACTACCAATTGGAGATGACGAAATCAAGCAAGTAGCAAAATTTAAGTACCTAGAAAGTGTTTTAAAATGGGATGGGTAATATGAAAATAAAAAGATGACTTCGAAAAAATAAGCAAATTATTAAGAAACACGAAAATTTTATTTAAATCAAAGAAAACATTAATAAACTTTCAAAGGCTGTGAACGCCAAACATTTTCCTCACAAATGTAAAAGGGATACGGCCATAGACCGTTGAAATACCGGTTCACATACGATCACCGAAGTTAAGAAATGCCGAGCCTAGTCTACATGGGTGATCGATTGGAATGCCAGGTTCTGTAAGCATGGATGTGCAGATGGTGTAATGAATAATGGCTCAGAATTGTTAATTGGAGAGCTGAGTTCCAATTTCAGTTGAATCCGTTATATTCACTTACGTTCAACTTGAGAAAGTTATTAATCCATCCTTTCTCACTTCAGTTATGAGTTAATTAATAAGACTTGTATCAAAAATAATTATTACTCATTTTTTTTACGATTTTAAATATTTTCTGGCTTTAAATAACCTGCAAAGGGTTGGTAAGCCTTAAAAAATGAACCAAGCAAATGAAGAAGAGACCTGAAACAACAGAAGAGTGGTTCTGCAAAAGAATTATGAGAAGATCATGAACTGAATATGTGAGGAACTATGAAGTTTTTAGTAAAATTGAAACAAAAACGACGCTTATAATTAGAATCAGAAAGTGACTGTTGAAATTTCTAGCGAGGAAAGAGGGCTTGACGAATCTGACACACACAGGACATATTGAATGTTGGAGTGACAAAGTATAGCAGCGAATAAACCTACATAACGAGCATGTGTAAATGATTTGTTAAACAGGAACTAGGAGAGATAATGAAACAGTGAAATTTATTAAGAGCTAACAAGAATAGGAAATAGTGGAGAGCCACAATCACCCATGTGCTAAAGGGATACAACCTATAGAAGTAGAAGATTTCTTAATGCATGATTGTCAGCAAAATAGGCAATCTCAGATGTGAGCTACTTATAAAGGGTAGTAAGGTTAGCGAGATAGAGAAATTAAGGGTATCAAAGTTATGGCGATAGAGAAATTAAGGGTATCAAAGTTATGGCGATAGAGAAATTAAGGGTATCAAAGTTAGGGAGATAGAGAAATTAAGGGTAGCAAGGTTAGCGAGATAGAGAAATTAAGGGTAGCAAGGTTAGGGAGATAGAGAAATTTAACTATACATAAGGGTCGACGTAAAATGCGAAAGAGAAACTTGAAGAAGCATTGGAACAGGAAGGAATAAGATGTCTTCTAGAAATTAAGCAAAGTACAAAGAAACATGTGCTGAACTGCAACGTAATATCTAAACGCTTATATGGCCGTAAATGCTGAACAATCTCTTCGCAGATGACGAATAGACTTCAAGTGACAGATATGTTTTGCTACTCAGAGGAAATAGCATAGACAGAACATATGAATAACGTGGAAGTTTTGAGAAAAATGGAAGACAAAAAAAGAAAATTTCTGAAAGTTTGTTGATTTTTGGGGGATATATAAGAAAGAATGAAAGTGGACTTCGACGTGGTGCAATGGTCAGCAAGTTTGTCTCGCTAGCTCAATTATGACTGAATAGTGAGTTCGATCCTCACTGGAAACTCCATACGTGTGCCACATCTAAGCTTAGCTTAGTAAATCAATATCATGAGGATAGAAAGCTTAGAAAATTTACCACGACCAGGGCATATGGAAAGTATGATAAACCGAGCGAAACAATAAACTTATTTAATGAATTTGTTTGAATCGATGGGAAATGGTCCGAAGTTACTTAAAGCAGCTGACGAAAGGAAGTTGTGGAGACCTATGACCGACCATGTTTTGAAAGGGCATAGCACATAAACGAAGGATTTTGTAACCAAAGTGCTTCTCAGAAACAAGATGTTTTTTTTTTGTCTTGAAAGCTATATATGTTTGGCAGTTAATTATTGGCTTATTCACTACCATTTTCCTCAATTTTTTCTTGTTCTATAATCATGGCTGGTGCAAGGGACTCGTGTCCCCGAATGAATGTGTACCCCCGACTTTATTCCATCTCAATTTTCATAAGGAAAGTTTCATATAAAATACTAATTTTATTTTGCACAAATTATATAGATGAACAATTCAACTAGAAACATCGAAAAGAAAATTAAAATGTATCTAAATACAAATTAGAGTCATGTCATAATAGATTATTCATTTTAAATATATCTAGTCCTGGGCATGACGATAAACTACATCCGGTAGCGAGACCTCTGGTCGTAAAATTGTGCTTACTTTAATTTGTCTCGTAGAAAAAAGCAAATATTGATAACATTAGCGAGGGTCACAAAGCTCTGCCAGAAACCCACCCCACAAGCAGGCTTCCCACCGGTCGTAGGATTCGTGGGTAGTATGCACCGGCCCTCTAATTCGCTTATTTCGCAAGCCAGACATTGTTAATTCTTCACAATGACTTGCCTGTTTTGTCTAAACCTAGAAACATATTCAAAAAACCAACTAGCAACCCTTGTTTAGAAAATAATATAGATTTCTGTCTGAGGTTTTAAAATTAGCATTTATCATTATTATACACAGATTTGACTGGTATCCATGTTAATTTTGTTATTTTGGACAAAATTACAACTTTTGTACCCTCTGGTCTGGACATGTAGCCAATTTTATTCAATTTCCTTATGATTTTTTTGCTTTTGTTTGTATGAATTTTATTATTAATTATCCCACACTGTGATAATAGAATATCTACTAAGAAAGGTGAAATGTTGTAAAAAACCTGAACGCAAATTTAACTTGAATGATCTACCAATCAAAGCACTTTCTATGTATTTTCGTCTTCGTAAATTGGTTTCTCTTGTAAGCAGCCTTTTTAAAATGAAAATTATGGTCAGACTTATCACCGTGAGCAAGTAATGAAATTGGGTAAACTACACTAACGTTAAGTTTAAAAGTTTAAAAACACAGCGTTCCAACAACATGTTTAACGTTTCTTGCAGGTACATAATTATAATTGACTTTTACGCTTTTATATTCTCCTCCTCTTCCTGCAAATATACAATTCCATGAAGAAAAGCTTTAGTTTAGTCTGATGAAGTCGTAAACGACTAAACGTGTTACAAATAGTTTTTTTTCCACTTTGTCATTCATTTTCCTAATACTGTTCTGAAATATAGGAATTTATAAATCATATTCTCCCAAATTGACAACAGTGAACAATAGTATAAATAAAAGAGTGACTAAACAGAGAATGGAAGTTACAAAAAAGCAGCCAGCCAATTTCATGACCGTCTCATGTTTAGAAATGTGTTTGGCCAAATTAAACAGGAAGAGGAAAAAATAAATCAGAAAAGTGTAACGCTTAAATGGTAATAATATCTTTCGATTAATATAGAATGTGGCTTTGCCAAGAGTCGAAAAGAAAACGAAGAAAATAGAATATTTAGGTTAACAGCTGAACGACAGAAGATAAAAAGAAGCAAGATTTTAGTTGCATCAAATCAATAAAAATACTTCGTTGCCTTGCCAAACATTTTGAAGTGGGACTACTTAAGTCTGCAAGGTGTTCATTGTTAGCTGCTGTCAGTAACGAACACTTATCAAGTAATCCTTTACGCATGATGCACTGTTCTATGAAAAAAAAACCTGGCGAAACATGTTATCTGAATTCGATTTTGAGCCTCAATAAAATTATGATAAACATTATTTTTCGCTTGACATAAAACGGTATTTCTTTAAATTCAATGGCACGAAAAAAATGTTACGTCTACAAAAACTGATTTTTTTCCCGCTGACCTTTATACTGTCGGAAGATAAGCAACGAAGTAACCCACATATCCTTGAAAAGCACGCACTTTACTTTAGATATTTTCTTAAGTATAGATTAATCTGGCACAAGGCCACAATCATAGCATACACATTACGAACCGAAATCAATGCTAGCCAAGCGTCTGACAAAACAAGTTATCTTAATGTTGTAAAGAAACAAATCTGGACTTTAGGGTGTGGAATTTAACAGACCTGGGTAATCTCATGTTTTGAACGAGAAGACTAGAGACAGAATATTTCTCGAGAAAAGCCTAACGTCTCCCTACCGAATGTGTAACCCAAGGGGAAAGTTTCTGGACAGCGGCAACCCAATCTTAACAAACTTCCTTAAATGGAGGTATATTTTGGATTGTATACCATGCTAAACATTATCGACATTACTTTATATTCTTTTAAAATACCGTATTTGTCGGTGTATAAGTTGCACTTTTTTCCTAAATAAACGGCTTAAAAATTTATCCTGTGTCATATATGAGATGTTGCGTCTTTCTGTGGTCACTTATACCTGTCCTGACTCTATAATAATATTGTTGTTGTTATATTAGTAGTTGTATTAGTAGTATCTTTAGTAGTTGGGGGAGAAGTAGGAGGAGGAAGAGGAAGAATATTGCAACAAATTACCGACGTGTTATTGTTGTACGATTACAATTATGTATATTCTACTATTGAAATTTCTTGATCTATTTGAGGCTTGTGTTGCCTGCTTGATTTTTATATACAGTAATGTTTCCTGTATAAGCAAAGTGAACAGCAGAGGTATTGAATATCATTCTTTTAATATATTCAGATATTACGTCGACTTTATTGGACATCATGGTCTAGATGAAAGAACTATTGCCTATCATGTCATTATGGGCGAGGTCTGTCTGGTAGGTACATGTGGAAGGTTTTTCTGGGAGGTACATGTGGGAGGTCTTTTTCGGGAGGTACATGTCGGAGGTCTTTTTGGGAGGCACATGTGGGAGGTTTTTCTGGGAGGTATATGTGCGAGGTGTGGGATTTTTTAAATCATTCAGGTCCGAACAAGGCAATAAAGCCAGTACGACGCAAGGGTGTTAATGAATGCTTGGTGGTTTGTGTTACGCCAGGATTGAATAGCTTCACCTCCTGCTCCAAGAGCAGAGTTAATCCAGTTATCAATGTCTTTTTCAGCGGATGTCTTTAATATCTTTCCATGCTACCAATGTATAAAAATTGTTCAACATTCGCCGGATCTAGTTCGTTGATCGTGATTTTGATTTGGGCTTCAGATTGTGGTTGATGTCCCGGTCGTGCTTGGAGCTGGACCTTGTTCTTTTGTCAGGTTGATGGTGAGTCCGTATTGCATATATGCTCTGAAGAGGTAGCCCGCTGAGCTTTGGAGGTCTTCGAATTCAAGGGTCATGGTGTAGTTGTCATTGGTATATTGGAGCTCTGTGACTCGTGCGTTTGTTGTTCGAGTCCTAGACGGGAGGCGAACTATACGATAAATGTCAGACTAAAAATTCATTAATTATTTAAAAAAGTATGACTTTTTTTTTTCTTTTGAATAGCTTCCTGTATAATAAAAGAAGAAAAATTAAGATGATACATGATAACGATTGTCATCGAATTTTAAAAGATTAGCAACACCAGTAAAACTTGATCAGTGAATTTGTATCAATATTTTCAAATGATGGACCATCAGCCAAGGAGAGTATTGTCCTATAGTAAAACATTTTAAAGATTTATATGGCGAAAATTACTAAAAAATAAATATAAAACTTTTTACATATAATTTTAATTTAAATATCCTTGTACCTTTAAAAATATTTTTGGTTGCATAATGGTACATTTGCAGTATAGCACCTGCGCTTAGTACGCATTAAAAATTTCCCGAACACTTCCATATATATGTATATACTTCATTCAAATCTGGTTTGATAAATTTGATAAAATCTACTGTTTTGGAGATATCGACAGTAAAAGTCGTTAGCGGCAGCCATTACTGGCATTTGTATACATCCATTGACGAAAGCTCAGCGCGGAAGAATGTAGTTAAAGGCCTTATTTTTACTGATCTACTTGTCTCAATTACTGTTATAGTGGAACACACCCATTCTATAGTTAATAGACTCTCACACCTATAAGTAGGAGTAGTAGGAGTCGGCTCAGTGAGTCGGTCAGTCAATCGACTGGCTGATCGGTTGAACCCTCTGCCTTCGGGCGGATAGGAACCCGAAGGAGGCTACGCCGAAGGGCGGATTCTCTTTCGGGGAGGGTAAACCGACCCTGAACCCGTTTATATGGGTTCAATGGGCATATTTTTAGCCGAGCAAACGGGCTAGGAGATCCCACGTTAAACCGGCCTTGTGCCACATGATGCCCTCGTGGAGAGGGGGAAAGTAAATATCGAGTTGGTCGGTCAGTCAGTCGATGCCGGACGACCGTTAGTCGGATATTAAAGTATCAGCCACCACAACTAGATTACTGCATTATATCTATTATATCAAGTTCCTAACGTTTTGTACGTCGAACCTGTTTGAGAACCGACTTAGTACAAATACAAGCCTCCACTGTGAAACTACTCCATAACAATTACTGAGCAAAAGAACTATATTCCGTGCGCAATACTCAAGACAAATGAATATTATTTCATAGCTATTCCGCAGCGAATGTATGCAAACAACGCCAGTCATGGCTGACCACGTCTCGACTGAATCCGAAATTTTACTGTCGATAACTCCAAAACTCTAGATTTTATCAAATTTATCAAGCATGAATAAAGCATCTACAATTCAAGGTTATTGTAAAATATAAGAAAAAGCAATTGTCAAATTTCAAAGTCTAGCAAGATTGTAGAGTCAAAGGTATGATATGTTTATAATTAACCGTTAATTAAAATCTTAGATTTAATAAATCATCCCTATTCAAAAACTTGATAATCTGCATTTTCTCCTGTAAACATAGAAAACAAGGTTCATATAAGGATCGACATGTTCTTGCAAGTTTTAAAATTTTCCGTTTCACTTTAGGAGTTTTATTTTCATCTTTCAAATTCCAAAAATATTTTGAAAGTGATGTATTATTTCTATGATATTAGTAAAAGAAGATATGTGCTGATACAAACGGGTCTTGAAAGAATTCTTAATACTACCATTATAAAACTTTTCAACCCCCTGATTTTCTATTTTAGTGAGAGGACAAAGATACACAAGGGATTCAGTTAAACATTTGTTAGACAATGGGCATTGGTAAGGATTCCTACAATTACACTGGTCACTATCCTTAACAATGTTTTCACAAGTGCTTGCATTATGATTAAAATTATTAAATTGGTTTAGAGTTCTTCTGCTGTGCAACTTTATGGTTTTCTCGAGATTATTGGTGCAATTATAACTAAGTTTTAATGTCTTCCTATTAAATATTTTACTAAGAGGGTTGCTTTTCAGAAAATGTTCATCGATTAATTTGAGGAATTTATAGACTAAATTAGAACTAATTGATTAAATGGTTGTGTGTGCCAGATGACCTTCCTATATCTATTTTTTTGATTTACTATCAACATATTCTCTAAAATGAATGTCAGCTCACTTATACCCACTATTCTTAAGAACTTTATTGTGCACACTGCTATGTTACCCAAACACATCTTTGTTCGATGAGTGGTTGCTGATCCTACGATATATAGAGGATGGAATGTGTCGGATCATAGATAGGGGTGATTGGAATTGGGGTGAATATAGATTGGGTTTTGCATTATTTTTAATATAAGGCTGAAAATTATCATAGACTAGATCTAACGCTACATCGAGATAATCAACTTATTTAATATTGGTACTTATTTTAACCTTAAGATCTAAACCTTTAAATACCCTATGAATCATTTTCTTATTTTATCTACCTTAATTTTCGTAGTATTTTTATAACCATAAAACCATCATCTCTATATAGCCCTATACTATATAGATTGATGTCCTCATAAGCAGTAAGGTCATACAAAATATATAAACCAACCAGATCAGAAGACTCAGCAGAATCCAATGACCTCATTGAAATGTTAAATTTATAATCAGAAATTTTAACCACTGTTATTTATTGGGTATGAGGACAGATCTCCTACAGTTTTAATAATACTTATATCTTTACTATTCTAATGGCAATGAAAAGAGGTCCTTGGATATGGAAGGGTAGAAATCAACAATATCAAACTGGATAAAGGTGCAGCTGTTTTTGGTGTCGATGCTTCTAAACCAGTTCATAACTTCTGTGGGACAAATACATTGAATAAGTCCAAGGTGTTTTTGAATCTGTTTATTAACGCTTTCAAGGATAACTTTGCTTATCCTTCCAATCTCTGACTTGGTGGGATTTATAATCCTTGTAGGAAGTTTGGTCTTGAACTCTAGTTTATAGTCTTTAAGTAGGACATATGATTCCTTAGTGCAAAGTTTACCACCCCCCTATTTTAAGTAATAGTGTTGATTTGACCAACACAACTGAAATTGCTACCATCTATCTTTTTGTAATTCTTAGTTAAATTATTTCTGATTAGTGCCACGGAATCCTTAGGATGAAATTTATAAGAATTAGTAGGTTTTATCCGATTTCACAAATATTTGGTCAGATTTATTATTATCCTTGACTATAATATCAAAATGTTTCTGTAACTGGTTCCTGTGTTTATGGAAAGTAAAGTCGCTTATAATGTTTAAAAGATCCATTTCGAAACCATGTAAGCGTTCTATGAGCGGTGCCGTTTTTACATAAGCTGGTCCTCATAACCTAGAATAAGCGCTGGTTCTTTCAGATATCTGCAAATCTGAGAAGTAACAACAATGCTTCAGTACCATCAGCAGCAGCTGTTCTCGAGATTCACGGGAATTATTTAAAAAAAAAACATATATCTATCTTGCTTGATTTTGCACATTTAAAAATGAGTTTCAAGTCGAAAAACACTGTCAAACACTCGGGTACTTCAAAAGTAAGGTATTAGAAGAACATTAACCAAGTTGTTCCGCACATAAAACAGGTGATCTTGCAAGAAGAAATATAGGCGGATCGGTGAATAAATGCATTATTTACATTATTTGGACTCTTACCCTCACCTTCATTGCCATATTCACAATGTTCCGGGCGTTGTACGTTATGCCACCTTAATAGGCCAAGCATATAAATAAATACGTTATGAAAGCCTTTAAGAAAGAAAGGGTGAAAGAAAGAAGGCTGGAGAAATGTCAGCAAATCTTTAAAAGCAGTAGTCGCAATAGAAAATAATAAACTCTGTGAGAGTAGTCAAGTTTCATAAGTAGTAGCAGAAACACTCATCAGGAGGCAGGTGCGATAATCGTAAGTGGCATTTAAGACCCGCTACTGATTTACAAAGGAGGCCACATATGGAGCAAGAGTTAGGATTGTGAGATGAGATCACTGTTAGATTGGCTGACCTTTTACTTCTTGCTCTCGCTTCTTGAAGATGATTCAGACAAGCAGATTGAAAACTGCCGAGTCCACTAAAACACGTTGATCTCCATTCTACCTGCTTCAAGGCTAAGCGCTCAAGGGTGTTATGTGGTATATTGACTGCTGACAATTTGTTCTTCAGCTTGTCTTTGCATCTTAGCGTCCGACATTCCTGTAGCCCTGATCTAACTGGCTGTACATTAGGATCTTGGGTATCCAGTCATCAGACATTCTCAAGACATGACAAGTCCACTGTAACTGAGACTGTATGAGAAAAAGTCTCTATTCCTCCAATATTACACTTAAACTGATCTACGTTAGATGTCTTATCTTGAAGGTTAGCTCCACAGATTGCACGCAGGCAGATTTTATCTTTTTATGTCAACATCCCTTAATGTCATAAACGGCACCAAGCAAGGGTGTGTCATGGCCCCTGTCCTTTTTGCCCTTTTCTTCTCGGTGATGCTGACATAGGCGTTTGCAGACACAGTGGCGTCAGGTTTCAGTTTCGAACAACTAGTGGTCTCTTTAATTATCAGCGCTTCAAAGCCAAGACCCACATTCGTACGCAAATTATTGGTGATTTGTTGTTAGCTGATGATGCTGCTCTTGTTGTGACATTCTTTGAGGAGGCCCAACATCTAATAAATCGCTTCTCTGCTGCATGCAAAGCCTTTGGTCTCACACTTGGCATAAAGTAAACTCAAGTAGTGCACCAACCTTGTCCTACTCTGAAGTAATTCTGTGGTGAGAAACAAAAACCACCAGTGTACAAATTTCCAGAGAAACCATTGAAAGTAGAAGACAAAGCCCTGAACTATGTAAAGTCTTTCACCTATCTTGGTAGCAAAGTCAACTACAGTGGAACTTTAGATGATGAAATCATGCATCGGATTGCTAAGGCTACCAGTGCTTTCGGCAAACTTCGCCATCGCTTATAGAATGTGCGGGGTATTCGACTGGGTACGAAAATTTGGGTCTACAGAGCAGTTGTACTTGCCATCCTTTTGTACGGCTCAGAGTCGTGGATTCCATACAGGTACCATATAAACCAGCTGAATGTTTTCCATACATACATACATACATATATATATATATATATATATATATATATATATATATATATATATATATATATCCAAGTAATGCAACCCCATCTGATCAGATGCGTTGATACGCATCGAAACACGACTTCAAATTGTGAAGCGATTTTGACATGTTTTTCGGTGTAATATCCTAATATATATATATATATATATATATTTAAAAGTTCCTATAAGGTGGAAGTCATTAATATAAGAGAGAAGCGTTTGTAGATATAGACAGGGTGTAAATAGAAGACAAAGTGACTAGGAGTTTTACACGTCAAACGATTTTCAAATCGCCTGAGGTGTGAACTGGCAGTTACCATAATGAATTAAATTCTATTCCCGATACACACACACACACACACACACACATGCGGGCGCGCGTCTGTGTGTGTGTGTGTGTGTGTGTGTGTGTGTGTGTGTGTGTGTGTGTGTGTGTGAAAACCAGTTGTCATTTTTTTTATTTCTTCTTAACGTTTCGCTGTTTTTATTTGAGCATTATCAAAACACCATTGAGAAATATCTAAAGAATTTTTTTTAATATGGCAAACCTGCTACTTAAAAAGGTTTTGGTCACTTTGAAAAATTTTAACACGTAATGAATTTTTTTAAATATATCCATGAAGAAATCAACGAGATTTGTACTTCGGATATATGTTAATATATAAAGTCAATATTGTGAATTATCTTCGCAAAATAATATATTAAAATATAATTTATGATCATATATTAAACAGGCGTTAGGGGAAGTATTACATTTTATTGATAATCAGTAGTTGTTGTTAACGAATTTAGCTCGTTAATTCAATACCAGGGACATTCCTTAGATGTCCCGATCATTACAATCTTAATATGTTCAAGTTTAAAGTAAATCGTTATTTTATATCTTCAGAAACTGAGTCTCTGAACTCTTAATCTGCAACCCTCTACCTCGAATGGCTCTTGGGTCATGATTAGAGCAAGGCGAAGCATCAATCTCACCGTTAGTTAATCGTAAAATAAAATTTAAGCGGATTAGGATAGAGAGGATAAGACAAATGAATTGGAATGAATTGTTATTAAGGGAGGGGCACTATATAGACAAAGGTGTGAATGGATAAGTGATGGCATTTGTCATGGCGGAATATGGGGTAAGGCTAAAGTACAGATGTCTGGGAAAAATGAGGAAGGCTAATTTAATTGATCTACTTCAAAACAGATTGATTGGAAAATTGCGATACAAAGGTGGATCTTCAGCTGACGCCAGACTCGATCTGCTAATAGAATTAGGACAATTGAATCCATTCGGTTAGATCTGTCATTGACAGATAGATAGATAGAGAGAGAGAGACAGACAGACAGACAGACAGACAGATAGAAAGACACACACACATACATGAACACACAGACACACATGAATACACACACACACACACACATGAACTCACACACACACACACACACACACACATATATATATATATATATATATATATATATGAAGATTGAATTCAAGTATGAAACATATTGTCTCCAGTCAGCTTTAACCACAATGTTCCCTTTTATATCTACCCACGCCCTATCCCTGATATTGAGCACTTTTATCCATAATATAGCATACGTTAATACAATTTTTTATAAAATATATTTATATATATATATATAGGCATAGAGAGAAAAGACAAATAGATATATATATATATATATATATATATATATATATATATATATATATATATAATGATAATATGGAGAAAAATTACAGCACTCGTTGCCTGACGATTGCATCTAGCATGAAACAGACTGTCGCTTCTAAGTGTTGACTTCTACGTTCACTATATATATATATATATATATATATATACGTATGTATGTATAATAAGAAGAAGGAGGAGGAAACTTAAATAGATAGATAGATAGATAGATAGATAGATAGATAGATAGATAAGCGACAGGAATCAGAACCTGTAGCCTACTACTCCTCTGTGGCCCAATCGGTAAAAGCACGTCAGGCTATATGCCTGTACCGTATAAGATATAGGTTTGATTCCTGTCGGAGGAAGCATATTTTCTCTGAAAATTTCTCGTACATTCAGGCTGGTAAATGTTATTGATACTGTTTATTATGAACAGAGAATTTACATAAATATTTGTATCTAAAAAAAGAACGTATAAACATAAAAAAATGTCTTAAATAATTATCGGACTTTGTCCATTTCATAACGTGTGACGTCATTTGTTTACATTTGGATACGCATTGAGGAGATATGAATGAATGATAGACAATCATGGAGAATTGGGTTTAAAAACAGGAAAATATAGCGTGCTGACCGAACGCTCCCCTGTGGCCCAATCAGTTAGTTAGTCGGTTAAGACACGTCAGGCTATATGACGGTTCCGTATAGGATACTGGTTCGATTCCTGTCAGAGGACGCATATCTTCTATGAAAATTTCTCGGACATTCAGGCCGGTAAAAGTTAATAGTGTTTATTATAAACAGAGCATTTACTTAAATATTTGTATCTATAAAAAAAGAACGTATCAACATAAAAAATGTCCTTATATATAAAGTGAGAGAGAGAATCAATTATAAATAGATATGATAAAAGGCATAATCTAGGAAAGAAATAAGACAGAATTTGACGTGAGTTGTTCACTATTTATCTTTTGTCGTCTGCTGCCTTAGAAAGGCATATTACCATCTTATTTTTTAAGTTTTTATCTTCATTTCTCCATCCTTCTCTTTCATCTTTTTCTGTCTATCTCTTTCTTTTCTTTCTCTCTACACTTTCATTTCACACACTCTCCCTCTTTGTCTTTGTGTTAAATCTCTTGAAGGCTCTCCTCATCTCACCTGGTGTTTATTCATCGGCGCCTGCTTGTTTACGCATCGTGTAGTTCACTTGGCCTTCGACTAGTACTTTTGTGACACTGTTAAGTGACGCTTCACACATCGTTACCATGGCAATCCTCACCACGGCTACTCGTTCCTTTTGCTTTCCTGGTGACAAGTGGTGGAAATTCCGAATAATATGTTTTGTTATTTGAAAGTGCGAAGTGAATAAACTCACATCTGCGAATAGGTTTCAAATTCTGGTTAAAACTGCTTTGAACAATAAGGATAAGAAAGCATGAATGAATATCAGGCATGAACCTACTCTCCCTAGGATCATTCTACAACGCCGATTAAGAGCGCTTGTAGAAACAACGTGGGTAATATTTGGTAACGCTTCTGTTATGACTAACAATGGTTAGAGCGATGTCTGTTTTTTTGAAAATTGAAACAATATTCATTGTTGCATGATTAGTGTACTTCGTGTAGGGAAGTATAACTCCGAGTATACAAAAATACTACAATAAAGTGTATAGAGTATCTGTCTATAGTTCTGAGATGAGGTATTATGTACACTATTTACATTATTCGGATGAGACAGATTTTTTTCCGCAGTAGGTTGCCATTTCTTTCTGTAGTAGACTAGTTGATACCCAAGTCTATAGAATCCGGTCTGTTCTGCTATTTACCCATAGTTGGATTGTGGGCGGGGGTGAAGAAGAGGATTCATACCTTTCCCAAGGGTATTAGCATGTAAGTGAATGTAATGGATTCTAATGGAATTTGAACTCTGCTCTCCAATTCTTCAATCCAAGCCACTATCCATTACTCCACCATGCCTCCTCTGTGGCATAGGAGCTATGAAATCCAGGTGTCAATATCAACAGAATGATGGTATTTAGGTATACCAGTATACCAAACACATACCATGTTTGCATTGTATTGTTTGGATTTACTGGTTTTCTTAAACATATCATTGACCATTGACTGCTATGTTGCATTGCTTTGTAACCATTTTCACCTATTCATGGATTCTTATGTACACCTAAAAATGATAAGTTATTCCAGTAAAATAAAGCACAATATCATTGGGCCCAAGATACTTAGGTTTGAGAAGAGTATTCTAGAGACTTCCAATGAATGGTGTAGGCACCATATTCACCTGACATGAGTCCAATCAAGCAATTATGGGAGAGGTTTATTCTCATACACGATCTTATACCTACAATGATAGTTAGATACTCTGACGAAACATCCAGAATTTAGTATTTAATTTTTCAAGTGATTATTTTTCAATATTCTTGTATTATTTCAAACTACTGTTCAGTATCTGTCTATATTTCTGAGATGAGGTATTATGTACACTATTTACATTATTTGGACTATTGTCCTCATCTTTGTCGCCAAATTTATTACGACGTTTCGGCCGTTATACTTCAGGTGGTTGGAATGTCGAACTGAATCCTTTATTTCGCTCACTGGGGTAGTTCCACGTGCCATATCTAATGGATGTCGGTTATCAGTTATCTCCTGTTAATTCCTCTCTCCAAGTTCTCCACCGCCTTAACCAGGTATTGAACACATACTCTTTGGTTCTTGTCACTGGATCTAAGCAACGCCTTTATCCACTGTGCCATGTGTCCTTGAGGACATCTGTGTATGAATTTCTGGGTATTATAAACCTAATGTCTTCAGCAGCCTTTTTTTATCAGTGCTCATATTGCAATTTTTGCCGTTATCATTCATGTTTTTACCAGAGCTCATATTGCAATTTTTGTTATTATTATCGCTTTTCTCTGACACTCCTTATTACTGGTTCCAATATTGGATTCATTTCTATACATTTCTCTGAGTTTTTTTTATAGATGTGTAACGAGTGTCTAGATAATTTACTTGGAAAATACATAAGTGTCACGGGTTTTCTTACCTCGAATTTCTGTTGAGTTCTAAGAGATAAATGTTACTATTAGTGCCTGACAAAGGGAAAAGAGCCGAAATTTTCGATGACGCACGTTTTGACGGTTTTTCCCTGTTGCTGTCTGTCTGATAGTGAGATTGTCATGTGCCTTGTGGTCTATTCTAATTGGTTTAGTAAGAGTGAATTAATGATAATTATATTCGTTTCTATGTTGTCTGAAATAAATGTTTGCCATAAAACAAACTGTCGCTTTATTAACACCCATCATGAACCATTTGTGTTTTCTTCAAATCATTTCACTTATCCTGATATCCGTGGGATTGTTTCAAAAAATCAATTTGTACATTGTAAGTGACTGGAAATTGATTCCAACAAAAGTGGGAATCACTGAATTAGCAAAAGGCAGTCTCACAGAAACAAAAAAAGAACCAAATTCTTGCTAACGACTGGAGTAACTTTGGTAATTTTATCAAATGTATAAAGCAAGTTAATTGGAAGATGGAGAAACTTAATAAAAAATGGACATATAGACTTTGACTATATTGTTCTACAAAACCGGATTGCAACAATCATTGATGCCTAAATAAACACACAGACACACACACAAACATAGACACACACACATATGTGTGTGTATCTCTTTCTCTTTCTCTCTCTTGCTCTCCTCTCTTACTCTCTTACTCTCTCTCTCTCTCTTTCACTCAATATATATTATGATATTTCATAATGTGTGCCGTCATTTGTTTACATTTGATATGCCATTAGCAGATATGAATGTACGTGAGAGATTCATGGAAGATTGAAGTTTACATACAGTAAATTCGACCTTGCTAACCGAACGCGCCTCTGTGGCCAAATCGGTAAAGGCACGCCAAGCTAAATGACTGTTCCGTATAGGATACAGGTTCGAATCCTGTCGGAGGACGCATATTTTCTGTGAAATTTTCTCGGACATTCAGGCCGATAGAAAGATAAAATGAGTGTGCATGTATGTGGGGGTGTTGAAAGAAAATAATAAGAATTAACAACAAACACAATATCCTGCGAAACATGTTTAAAAGAAAGCCTGCTGCCCAAATATACATTATATTTGACGTGTAGTATCAATTTTACGTAATTTAACAGAGAGGGCAGAAGGAGTGGTGTGAGAGACATGTTTGATTTAGAGAGGGTTTATTTTAATATTTTTTTTCAATCATACTTAGTATTGGGGGAGGAGGGACCAGACCTTGGCCTATTTAAACGGTTAACTTAGCGGAAGTGATATATTGAAATGGGAGTGGAGAAGAGAGAAAAAGAAAAAGAAAAGGAGAAAAAAAGAAAGAAGGGCGAAGCAAAGAGAAAGGGACTGTAAATAGGTTTTACGTAGGAAGAAGCGGGGTGGTATATTTTAGCAATTTATGTAAAAAAAATAGATTTTAATGTTTGATAGTAATTTAAATGTTCAAAAAAATCCACAAAGAAATTAATTTTATGCTTGCTAACAATTTAAATATTTAACTCTTTTACAAATAACTTAGGGATTTAATATAACTTAAATACTGTATTTATTAAGACATTAATAGAGAACACATTAAAAGATTTTTTTAAAAATATAACAGTTTACTGATAGTAATCTTTTAATATTGTAAAAGACAGTTACAGTTCTTTATCAGTTTGAATCTAATTTATGAATGTAATTTGTAATTATTTTTAGATGGGTAATCTTTCTTATTTAAAGTTTAGGTTTCGAATAAAGATGGAGTAATATTTGAAGGCAATATTAAAGATTTTGCTTTTTTCATATATATATCACATCCATGCTTATGCAAATCCTATATAAACATACGTTCATTTACATGCGCAATTACGCACATAGACACACATGTGTATCGATATACACAGGTACCTATACATATTCATACATAAATTACATACACATACATTTACAAATAATTACATATATTTATATTAAAATTTATTTAATTTTTTCTTTAATTTCACGGTTAATGTTTAACGTTAGGTGATGACTTAAGCGTTTAAATATCAAAACAGATATTTCTAATTTTAATATTTTACTATCAATATTGATAGTTAAAGAGTGATATATTTAAATTTAAATTAAATTATCAATTTAAAATGAAATTACCTCCAGATGATAAAAAACTCAATCTCACAATTCTAATTAAAGAATATTAAAAGGGAAAGTAAGATTAAACATTAATAAAAATAAGATTAAGCATTAATAAAAGAACTTTATGTCCTTCCATTGGAATACTTTATATATATATATATATATATATATATATATATATATATATATATATAAAACTGATCTATACCCATAAACACCTATACATGCATATGTATTTATATTACTATATTTTACATATATTCACACATATTACAAATACGAACGCACAAATAATTATATTTATATATATATATATATATATATATATATATATA
Source organism: Acanthosepion pharaonis (assembly GCA_903632075.3). Taxonomy (NCBI): domain Eukaryota; kingdom Metazoa; phylum Mollusca; class Cephalopoda; order Sepiida; family Sepiidae; genus Acanthosepion; species Acanthosepion pharaonis. The sequence continues at coordinate 2,062,719 of CAHIKZ030001668.1, read as the reverse complement.
TATATATATACCTACCTAAACTTACGAATACACCCATACATATATATATGTATATTCTTTATATATGCGCCTACAATACATATATATGCATATATACAACCCTATACAAATGCAAATATATACATACATTCATAAAATCACATATCACAGTCCAAGTCCATCTACACATTTGTATATATACAATTATGTATCCGCATCCATGTGTGCATATAATTATTTCCAAAACTAAAAATAACATAATATTTTCCTTTCCATATAGTTATTTCTAAATATATTTAGTTAGATTGAGGTGGTTTTTATGTCTACATTTAAAAATTACCTCGTTATGTTTGTTCAGTAATATGTCCGGATCTTTATGCTTTATGCTTTGTCATTGGAATCTTCTCTTTTATACACAAGTCACATCGGTCTCTGAAATTTATTGAAGTTCGAACCCTCGATACGATTTTTCATTTTACTTGTGGGGTTAAGTTGCTCTCCAACAAATCCAACAATAATGTTTTGACAGTGCTGTTTGGTGTTTTTTAGATTTATTTGTGAAGGACTGGCGATGGTTATAAAAACGTTGCTTCCAATTTTCCGTCGATATTCCTATATATATCTTTTTCTCTTTAATATCTTCCTTGGGGAAATTGTAGCTTCGTATATCACGTTTTCTGCCATGCATATTCCATCTACTGGACAAACGGATCTTGCCCTGCAATTACAGGTAAATGTATTCTTTGGTTTGCATTAAGATCCTTTTGTAGTTGAATATTATGAAATTCTTTTAAAATTCTGCTATTGTGAGAGCTAATAATTTTTTCAACATTGCTCATACAAGAATAACTAATTTTTAAATTCATTTTGTTGAACATCTTTTTCACTAGTTCATTTTTGCTAAAATGTTTGTCTATTAGTTTTAGGAAGTATTTTCCCTATATTAATATTCGAAAGTCTACAGAAAGGCGGGTTAAACCATATAATCTTCCTTTTCCTATTTTTGGACTTAGTGGATGTGTTATTAATTGATTTATCTATATAATTTAGTGTTTGTTTAAATTTACTTTTTAATAGGGCTTGATTATATGTCGCTTTATTTTGGTTAAAAATTGTTTTACTTGAAGATAGTTCGTTTATTCTTGTATTTACTGTATTTGGAATTTGTTTTATAATTGCTTTTGGGTGGTTTGAGTTGATATTTATGTATATGGGCGATTGGTTTTCCTTTTGGAAGGGTTTATAAGTGTTATTGTCGAGATCAAATGTTACGTCTAGAAAATTTACTAATTTTAGGTTGGATGATATTTCGATTTTAAATCCTAGAAATTTGAAGGCCTTAATTATTTTCTTCTGTATTTGGGATGTTAGAGGACCATTAGTATTCGGTATATCAATAAGTCCATCATCCCTGTAAAGCTCTATACTTTGGGGTTTAAGGAATTTGCTCAGAATATCTAAAATGTATATACCTATTAGGTATGCTATTTGAGCTGAATCAAATGCTCCCATTGAGACATCGAAATTGTCTCTGGTTTTGGGGTTTTTTTTAATCCAAGTAGTGTCATTAAGTCTTAGTATAGACTGTCTAGAGTCCATTATGATTGTTATTTCTTTTTTTTTTTTTAGAAGAATTTAAGCTGTTTTCCAACAAATCTTTAGAAATGGAGGAGTAGAAGTGGCTTTATTTTTAGATTTTAGATTTTGGAACCAGTTAATGGCGTCCGACGAATCTTTCCAAAGGTTTAAGGGGTATATTTCTAATATAGATGTGTTTATTTTTTTAGAATGTTTTTAGAAATTATTCTTAACTGATTTGGAGGGATTTATTAGTCTGGAATGTATATTATTTTGAAAGTTAGGCTTATGGTATTTAAAAAGCTGGTAAGTGTCTTTTAAGTGAGTTGTACCCATTCTATCAGCAATATTATATTATATATATATATATATTATATATATATATATATATATATATATATATATGTATATATATATATATATGTGTGTGTGTGAGAGAGAGAGAGAGAGAGAGAGTGTGTGTGTGTGTGTGTGTGTGTGTGTGTGTGCAAAAATCTCAGAGAAAAAAGAAGATATGTATAAAGGAAAATGGCAATAGAAAACTGTAGTTTTAGCCAACGCGTTTCGTCCAGTCGTCGGCTAAATCTGCACAGTTTTCGCATTGCCTATATATATATATATATATATATATATATATATATATATATATATGAGATTCATTGTATCAGGAATAGGCAGTGACTCATATAAACTAGTGGGCTCACTAACCAAAATTTTAACCACACTTCGTTGTATAATTAGCTCCTTACATATAAAAAACCACAACTCCGGTGATCTTTTAAATAAATTAAAAAAAAATATAGGCATTAAATTTTTTTTTGTGTGTGGTGTGTGTGCGTGTGTTTGTGTGTGATTTGTAGTTATATATATATATATATATATATATATATATATATATAATTTCTATCGACACTCCGTTGGGACACACCAGCTCGCTGCTAACTGCTTGCAAATATGTTATCCAAGCAACTTTACGAGGGTGTGGATTTTCTTCTCCTTCATTTGATGAATATAGGAAAGGCAAACACATGTTGATTTACTTACACATTATTTATGCGTTTGTGTTTATATGACAAATGAACGTCAGTGAAAAAACCTTGAGTGTCTCCAGTTATTTCTGTCATAATTTCTGTTCCTCTTTCACTTCATTCATTCATATTTTTGTAACGCCATGAAGTGGAATGTCGCCAATGGCAGCAGGCACAAAAGCAAGTGCTTTCATTTCATAACAATGATTAGATTTGGGGATTTTTCATACAAACCATCTTAAAGAAGACAAAGACAAAAAGAAAACAGTAACGTTGATAACCGGCACAAAATCGTACAAACATGAATTCTTCTAATATGCTTTATTCATCTAAGGATCAGATCACTACATTATTATTATTATTATTTAGAAGGTTGGTTTACTGTGTTGTGTTAGAGTTTACCGGTCGCCAATCTTTTGAACTTCATGGACCACTAAATGTATAATTTTAAATTTGGTGGACCACAAATATGAATTTACGAAAAAATGGTATATAAATTTATATAATAATTATTTTTATTTTATTAATATGAAATGCGTCCACTAAAAGGTAACAAAGTTATCGTGTAATTATTTAAGTAAAATAAACTGAAAAGTTGAACTTTATTCAAGTATTAGATATTTTTAGTGTGATATTTGTTCCTATTTGCTTGAAATCAGTTTATGGATTTTTGGCTTCAATGATGTTACTGCAAGACGGAGAACTGTGTTTATTTCAAAACGAGAAGGTTCTTTATATATATATATATATATATATATATATATATATATATATATATATATATATATATATATATACTTTACAAAAATAATTTTGAGTACGAATGCTTAGAAATTTCTATCTGATGCATAAGCCGATTCTTGAAGATCCCGCTATAACTCCGTTGCTCTGCCATGTTTGTAGAAAAGTATACTAGTAAACCATCCAGTAACTAGTTATCGACAGCAATGGTAAGAAACTAATCAGTAACAAGTATTGAACATGACTTTTCAAGTAATTTTAGGTTATACTATGGCTGGATGTCGTCACATTTGTGTACTTGTGTTTATTTCAAGATTGAATAAGGTCTTGAACATATATACCATCCATTATACGTTTTGTTACTCGTCATTTTTTTAATCTGAAACTTCATAATGATTGAAATAATGTTCCAATTTTTTGCGGACCATCAAAAATTTTGCACGGACTACCAGTAGTCCGTGGACCACCGGTTGGCGACCACTGTGCAAAACAAATTTTTTTCGCCAGAATCTCTCTTACATTTTTAGAAGTCTACTGCTCGCCCTTGATTTGAATATTACTGCCACACCTACTATATATTTAGAGATTCTTGATAAAATTTAAACAAGAATTTGCAATGTCATTGGTTCTGACTTGGCATCATACATCCATTCCCTTTCCCACAACTGTAATGTAGTATTTTTTTTTATAAATAGTTTCATAGTAATTGTTCCGAGGGCATTCGTCTATGGCACCTAAAATTTATGAATTTAAGTGCAGTACATAATTCGTGGAAAGGTTTCATAATTTTACAGTTGAATTGGCTAGATGCAACCGTAAGTTCTATGCTAAGGGTTTCTTTTCTAGCAGTTTCCGGACTTCTTGGAAAATCTCTTACGGCTTCCTGCTTTCAACTTTAATCTTCAAAAATGTAAATGCAAATCGTTATCTTCTGTTTTCTTATTCACTATTCTTTTATTGTTCTCGCTTCTTAATTATTTTATCAAATTCTTTCAAACTCAGTAATCCTTTGTGTTTTAGTGGCTTTATTGCCTTGCTTATGGTGAAATGGTTTAAAAATATTATTACGTTTTGCCTTTGCTTTGCATAGTACGATTTGCCTCCAGGTATCAGTATTTCAAGAGACAAGGTTTTCGTATCAGAAGTTGCAAAGAGATGAGGGGACCAGTCAATCAGAGAGAAAAAAAAAAGCTATTTTACTGTGGTTCATCTATGGAAAGAAACCTACGCAAAATATCAAAAGTATTCCTTAAGTATGATTGTTTTGCAATTAACTTATTTTAGGGCTGCTCGTAATTTGATACACGCATTTGTTTGCTTTTTTGGATATCATTCTCAGAACCCCAATAACGACAGGTAATGTTGTTTCTTGAGGTGCCACATTCTACTAATTTCTATCTCGGGGTCTTGTATTTACTTAGTTTCTCAAACGTTTTCCAAGATGTAGGCTGGCTCTGCAGCATCCATCAGAAGGCATTATTATTATTATTATTATTATTATTATTATTATTATTATTATTATTATTATTTCTCATGATTTCAGATGTATAAACATTTCCTTCCGGGTCCCAACCAGAGACCTGAGGTCAGAAATGGCATCATGACATTTTCCACTGAGCAATTAAATAACACAAAAAGAACACATATTTTATAGAGATAAACCCCTTCGTAAAGTGTGGGCTATACTCGTGAGAACAATTTTTTTTGTATTTCTTTAAAGCATGGGCTATCGAAAATCCCTTCAATGAATCTTTTTTTTCCAAACAATCCGAAAGGGCTCCAACTACAACAGGATTGGTGATGTTCCCATGTGCCACATTTTTGAGATTTCGATTTCATCATCATCATAATTATCATCATCTACATTATTATTATTATTATTATTATTATTATTATTATTATTAACTTTGCTTTCTTGTGTATACTCATTTCTTTCCGGGTCCTGCCAAGAGACCTAAGGTCAGAAATGGCATCATGACATTTTCCACTGTCCAATAAAAAAAATGTCATATTTAACATAGATAAAGCCCTACGTAAGAACCATTTTTTTGTACTTCTTTAAGGCATAGGCTTTCAGACATCTCTTCAATTAGTCTACTGGAATCGAGGGCTCCAACTACAACAGGAATTGTTGATGTTCTCAGGTGACACATTTTTGAGATTTCCATCTCAAGGTCCTTGTATTTTGATCTTTAAAGATACATGAACTGTCATATCAATAAGGAGACAATTTTCTGTTTGCGGTTTCTAATAACGATGTCTGGATGATTAGCATTGATTGTTCTGTCTGTGTGTATTGTGTAGTCCCATAAAATTGTTATAGGTCCTCTCTCTGTAACCGAGCCTCGGTGGTGTTCATACGATTTCAGTTGTATAAACATTTTTTCGGGTCCCAACCAGAGATCTATGGTCAGAAATAGCATCATGACATCTTCCACTGAACAATTTTATAAAAAAAAGAAAAAGAAGATCACACACATTTTACATTGATAAAGCTCTTCGTAATATGTGAGCTGTACTTGTGAAACAATCTTTTGTATTGTCTTAAGGTATAGGCAACCAGGAATCACTTTAATTAGTCTATCGGAAATTTTTCCAATCAATCCAAGTGCTCCAGCTACTACTGAAAATATTGATATTCTCATGTGACACATTTTTGTGATTTCTCTTCTAGATCCTTGTAATAAGATAGTTTTTGAAGATCTTGAAAAATGGATTACAATCTGCAGGGTGTGCCATGTCAATAAGGATGCATATTCAGTTTTTGTGGTCTTTGATCATAATGTCTGGGCAATTAGCTTTGAATGTTCTGTCTACGTGTATTATAAAGTCCCATATAATTGTCATAGGTCGTATTTCTGTAACCGGGCCTGGGTGATGTCCATAAAGGTTTCTTGCAGTTCCCTTCTCGTATTATTATTATTATTATTATTATTATTATTTCGCTTGGCTTTTCGTTTTCAACATTCTCCATTAAGCTGTAGGTTCTCAAACAGAGATTGCTTGGTTCTTTAGTGACATAACAGCATCTCTATCTAAATGATCTGAACACAATTTTATGGCTTCAAATAAATATATTTTGAACGTAACTGTATGCCTTCAAATACAGCTAAAATGTATTCGTGATCATTTTACTTTAAAATGTAATATTAGCCCTTTTTATATAAAATGTATTACTGGTATTTTTACTAAAAAAATGTATTACTGGTATTTTTACTATAAAAATGTATTTTTATACTTTCATAGTGTTTTGTTTGGGGTCATTATTTGCCCTTAGCTGAGACCCTAGCAGTTGCTACCACTTTGAGTCTGGATGTGCCTGAGAATAACAGCAATTAAGAGGTGGTCCCACGCTCCTCGAAGCCGCCAATCTCCGGATCAGAGGTCTTGCTGTCGGATGTAGTCTATCGTTTACCCAGGACTACTCAGACAGGAATCATTTTTCGGAAAATACTTTGAAATTTCAATCAACGCTGATTTCTGGGGTAATGGAATACAAGGCTTTATCACGATTTCCTCAATGTAGGCCTTTAAATGATGGGGTCTGGACCCTGACGCTTCAATAATAACTAGGACAATAATAGATAGAACTTCATACATTCTGGCAACTTCAATCTCGTGGTCGAGTTTTAGACTTAACAAGTCTTTTAGAACTTGATATTATGGTCACTAGGAAAAGCCACGTCGACAAAAAGATATTTTCTTCAACGGCGGTGATGTCTGGTTTGGTGTACTCAAGAACGCGATCAGTTTGAGTGTTGAAGTCCCAGAAAATTTTAACATGGTCGTTTTTTATCACATTCTATGGCGTTTGGCGAAATCATTACTTGTCGACTTCAAGTCCATAGTTGGTAAATGAACGTTAATGCAGATCAGAGACCAGTTCATCATGGTGATGCTTGTAATATTTCTGCTCAAGTTATTCACAAGCACTAATGATATCGGGGATATTTTCAATTTCCTATGGATACTGTCTGCCCTTGACTGAATCCACAAAATTCTTCTTCTTCTTCTTCTTCTTCTTATTATTATTATTATTATTATTATTATTATTATTATTATTGTTATTGTTGCTGTTGTTGTAGCCTTGCTAGGGCCAGAAATAAAGACACAAAGAGAGGAGTTGAGTTAAACAAATATATTAATAGAAACAGCAATACAAACATATACAAACAAGAGTGTTACAGCAAGAATGTTCGGTCCAACTGTCAGAGCGGATTGCTGGATACTTCCCTCTCCAAAAGGCAGTACCTGCTCCTATTTATAGCTGGTAGTCTCCATCCGTGCGTGAGGAAATTACCATAGCAATTATTATTATTAATCCATATATGTACATATGAGCGGTGATACACCGAAAGAGTCTGTCTGTGGAAAACTATTTATGCTCTCGTTCGCCGATTGAACACTGTGGAGAAACAACTAAATTTGCATATATATATATATATATATATATATATGTGTGTGTGTGTGTCTTTTTATTAAAGAAGACTAACAACGTACTACGGTTAAGGTTTTTATTTAATTTTTCTTGTGTTCGTATAAGTGTTTTCTTTAATGAGTGGAGGTGGGATGGAATTATTTTTATATATAAATTTGAAGATTACGCCGATGGCTTCATCGACAGGGACGTTGGTAAATGAATTTTCAACGTCGAGTGATGCTAAAATAATATGGTTTGTTTGTATAGTTTTTTAGAATTTGGAGGAATTCATGAGTTGATGTGAGGCTATAGTAAAAGAAAGCGGTTTATTCAAAACCTTCTATTATTTAAAATATATAAATGCGTAAATAATTTATCAAATTAAAATGAAATAATGCATAATACTAACATTAATAAATAGATAAATAAAATGTAAATAAATAAAAATAAATAATATAAAATAAATAAAATATCCCTACCTATAGAAGGCAGGATGTGTGTGTGTGTATGTGTGTGTGTGTGTGTGTGTAACGAATGCACGTCCGCAATTTTCGATGGATTTGCACCAAAATTTACATGCACATGCTCCAAGTTAGCGGGAAGGCCGAGACATCATTTCCCAACTCCCATCGATAGTGGAAATAGTCGATTTTTCATGCTTCTACGGCATTTTTTATGTACTTTGCGGCCATTTTCTACTGGCTAGAGTGAGAGCCTATAGCTGGCTGCCACCAATAGGCAGGAAGATTCTATTGGCCAGCGTGAGAGCCAACAGATGACTGGCATGAATGTTAACTAGCATGCAAAAAAAAATCGATAGTTGCATTCGTCACAAGTGGGAAAAATTTAAATCTGCATGGCACTTTACTCTAATTGGCTCATTCGCTTGCTTAAACTCATCGTTGATTCTGATTCCGGAGAACTGGGTTGGGTGTGAAAAAGTATTTGTTGTTAACATTCTTTTCTTATTTTGTTTTTCAAATTACGAGTCCTTTTGAAAAGCTGATCGTTTTGTGTTCATTTTGTTTAGTTCTTTTTTTCGTAAGAGATTTAATGTTTAGTATAGAGCTTAGAAAAAATTCGCAGTGTGAGATAGGCAAGAAGTAAGGCGTGTAGCAACATCAGCACGGCAAAGAGCACTCCTTTAAATGCAAGAAAGGGCAAAAATATTTTAAGTCAAGTGATAGCGATTGCTGTATGAATCGTACGATTTTTGAATCAAGCACGGGCAACACCGGGCCATGCTACTAGTAATAAATAAAATACATAATATTATAAATAAAATAATTATAATATATATATATATATATATATATATATATATATATATATATATATATATATATATATATATATATAATGAATATAAATATAAATAAAACAAAATAAAATAAATAAAATGCAAATAAATAAAAATAAAATAAATATATATGAACAAATAAGTAAACAAAAATCAACAACACGAACAACATTTACTAATTTCGTTTATTAGGCTTTAAATTACATGACTTAGCATCTTCCATAGTTTCTCTATCACAGTTAGCATTTAGAACATTTGTCACCGTTCTTAAATTTAAAACTTTTGAAAACCCTAACGATATTTTTAGAAATCAGAAAGCGATTTCTTGTAATTGCTGGGACCCTTAAGGAATGCTTCGAAAATTTTACACTTGATAGGTAGAGAGAAACATCGAGTAACCTGTCCAATGAGCTTTTGTCAATGGATATCAGAAAAAGAAGTGGGATTAATAGTAAAAGGACAAATATTCGTAAGAGTTACAAAGGAGAAGAGGTCGAGGAGAACCATGATAACACATATCTCAGTGGCCCAGCACATTAAAAAAAAAAGCTTGCTAAGTTTGAATTAAAGTCATTGCAAATAAAGCTTTCACTGCTTGATTATTTTATCCCCGTTTTCTACACACGGACATCTGTAGACACACAGACAACTGTAGACACACAGACAACTGTAGTAATAACGAAACAAAAGAAATGTCGAAGGAAAGTAAGACTTTGTCTTTTACCCCGTTATCGCTGTAATTAAGGCTGTTCTTATCGAAAATAGATCAGCCTAAACACAAAAGCCGTAAAAGTTGTCTGATAACGCTTACACGTCGAAAAATCTACCCTAGAACATTTTGCGTCATAAAATCTCTGATTTCTAACTCATTCTGCAGAGCGAAAATTTAAAAATAACAATCAGTATATATATATAACCAACCGACACCGAACAAAATGTATTACGAGTGTAGTAGCAATGTTTTAAAATGCATTTGAGTCTACTAATATTTAATACAGTGTAACCCGGATATAAGAGACCCGGATATAAGAGAAACCCGGATATAAGAGAGATTTTCTCTGGTCCCAAATTAGAGCCTGTGTTAATGTATATAAAATAGACCAAACCCGGATATAAGAGAAACCCGGATATAAGAGACTTCTTCTCCGGTCCCGACAACTCTCTTATATCCGGGTTACACTATACCATGTTGCAATTTACCATCTCTGGTTATCCCCCTTGCAGTGGGAACGCTTCTTTATAAAAGATAGTAACCGCAGTTTTTAACACTAATTATAGCAGAGCGCGTTCGAGCATGTTTTTAAAAGTCACCATCAAAACGATAACAGTTCTATTAAGTTTGTCTTCGCAATTCACCCCTAGGGATGATCTCGGAGGTGATCAAAAGTACTTGAGTTAACAATAAATACGGTGCCTTCCTTGATGAATTTCAACTTAACATCAAGAAGATAATTAGAGAACAAGAAAGGACTATTATAAAAATAGACATATGTCGATATTATTTAATGAAATATACTTGAATGAAATTATGTTCCAAGTCCTTTTGCTTAGATCCTCGTGTAAATATTGCTGCAGTGCACGAGAATGTGGCTGAAAATCCAGACCCCTCTATTCGTCATCGCGCGTAGGAATTGAACCTCTCCACAAAAACGCTACATCGTTTCCAACTGCCACTCTCGGTTGGTCGATTATGTTGGCCAAAAAAATCGCGAACTGCGTAAAATATATTTCTGTTTGAACGTCCATTTTCTTAAAAGGCTTTGATAACGTTAATACGTTGTTTGATTGTTAATCTTTCCATAGTTGCCAATTGCCAAAGACTTCAATTGTTAAATCTGAAAGAAAAAGAAAAAAAATCCTTAGACGCTTAAAATTAATTCACATTTAAATCGGTCCAAGTAATTTGAAGCAGCCCTTTTCAATTATTAAAAAGTAAATAACTTTGCGTTTTATATCATAAACATATCTATATTTTTATTTGTCTAACAATAATTTAAATATCTAGGCAGTGTTTTAAAAGGGATCAGAATGTTTCAAGCCGAAATACGATACCTTTACAAACCTAAGCAAAGTATTAAGAAACACATAATTTTTACTAAAAGCAAGCAAAAAAGATCTGAACTATTGCATAATATCATTTTTTTTCTCTATGACAGTGAATACTGGACAATCTTCTCACAGATCAAGGAGTGAATTGAAGCAACAGAAATGTGTTTCTACAGAAGGATGCTGAGGATAGCATGGACCGAACATATGAAAAACGACAAAGCTTTAGAGAAAATGAAGTTTTTGAAAACATAAGAAATTTTTCGACAAATAACTATTTTGAAAAGAATTCATCTTGCATAGATGGCTTGAAGGATTTTCCTATTTGTTTCTTATTTAATTTTTTGTCGAATATAATCCATTTTTTCAACATATACGAATATAATTATTTCATCACCAAGCAAAGCGATAATGCCACTAAGACGCATGGTGTTACAGGAGTGAAAGAAAAAGATAAAAATTTAGTGAAGAGAAGTTAAGCAATGACAATAAAGGAACAGGGTATAAGAAAACAGAAAATGGCGATTGACTTTGCATTTAATTTTTGAAAGCACGAAGGTGGCAGCAAAGCAAGAAATCGAAAATGTGTTCCACAGGTGAGAAGTTTGAAAACAGACACTTTTAGAATATAAGAGACAGTTACATCTAGCTAATTCAGCAGTAAAATGCTGAAACCTAATTGCCACATTAAACTGGAAATTATTTTCAGTAGATAAATTATATAAAAACTGGCCAAATGTCGTTGGTCAAGTTATTGGAATACTCTTTATATATTGATAGATAGAAAGAGAGAAAGACTACATGTCGTCGTCTGGGCGCGGGTGTAAATTTGTGATTTAGAGAATGTCGAATAAAACGTAAAAGAATTTTCATTATTTTGTTTTTCTTTATTTTTCACAGTATAGCTCGGCCACCGTACAGCTAGAATTACTTTTGGTGTCGATTGCATGTTTGAATTAAGATACGGGCTGTTAAGGCAGCATTCACATGTCGTGTCGAAACCATCCAATTACTCGCCCAAGCATATGTATTATCGGTGTCTGCGAACCAATAATTAAAAAGAAAGAGACCATAAAGCGAGGTCAACTTCTAAAGGACATTGAAGTAGTGATTTAGGGAACCTCATTTTTGTCTTCTGTTTCATTTAAATTGTTGGTTCCAAAAGATTGATCAAATCGCTGCTTGGCCGGCTAATTGGATGAGTTGAACACATGTGCTTATCCACTGAGATCAAAGACACGACATTCCGACATAGGAGACACTGGTAAAGGTCAGGGGGTACAATGACCGAAACCTTACCGATAAAAAATAAAATAAAATAAAAGGATTAAATTCGTTTGAGTGAATCGATATACGACAGTAACACCTGGTTAAAAAAAAGAGTTAAGGTTAAATTCACAGACACACACACAAAAATGTATGCACACACACACACACACACACACACATATATATATATATATATATATATATATATATATATATATATATATATATATGTGTGTGTGTATATGAAAACAAAATATGTTTGACTCATGTGTGCCAGACGCGTGAAAAAATTGTCCGGTTTAAAGAGCCATGACTGTTCAAGACACAAGATTATCGTGTGATCTTATATATTTAGCCATTTTGAAGTGAAAATTGTATATATTTCAACCTTGAAAATGCATAGTCGAAAGAACTCGGAAAAAAAACAAACCATTTGGCCAGTTTTTATATAATTTATCTACTGAAAAGAAAAAAATTATAAGATCACATCAGAAATTATATAAAAACTTAATCAAAGCACCTTGTCTGTCATATTTAATGAAACTTGCATATATATATATATATATAGAGATAGATAGATAGATAGATAGATAGATAGATAGATAGATAGATAGATAATTATAAAAAAGTTATCGGTCAGAGTTAAATTAGACCAGGAAAAATATTCTATTAAAAAGTGCTCAATGTACGTATAAAGTAAATAAAAAGTTAATATGTCGGTCTTTTAAATGTAAAAAAAAAAAAAAATAAAAACATCACGCTACTTTGAGCCGAAACGCCCGAGGATACGGAAAGAATGAAAACAAGTTAGCGTGATTGGCTAATCTCCTAATTATATATGTATATATATATATATATATATATATATATATATATCAAGAATCTCGAGATATACAGCACGAGCATCAAACCAGATATGACAGCAGAATTCAACGCATGGTCTATATATATATATATATATATATATATATATATATATATAATAAAAAAAAAAAAAGTTGTAGTGGTTCCAACGAGAGAAAAGTATGTATATTAAAAAGAAGAGGTACCGCAAACGTTTTTGGTTGTAATGTGGATTTATTTAGAAAAAAAATATTATGCTTTGTTTTCTATAATTGTACTACACGTGTTTCTGGTCTCGTGACCGTCTTCAGGTAAAAGTGGACATTTCCACATGTTATTAAAAATAATTAATTTTTTCTTTTGTTTTTCAATGTTAAATATTCTCGATATGAGACATTTTCTGTGTCAGTAATCCGAATTTCTTTCTTGAATTGGCAATGAAGAGTTCTGTGCGAAGGATCATAAAACAATTAAGGTTGGTCCAAGCGAGATGATGAATTAGTTACCGGCATTTTATCTTTTAATGTTTTACTGACCCCTGTGCGTTCTTAGATCTGTTTCCATTTTTGTGTGTTTCTGTCAGCATGCGTGTATATATGCGTGCGTATATTCCCCCTCCATACATATATTGTCTTACTACGAGGAATTAGTAAACTCATTTGTACATATACAGGCATACACACACATGCGCACATACACACCATCCCACCACAAGGAATCAGTACACACACACACAGACACACACACACAGACACACACACACACACACACACACACATATATATATATATATATATATATATATATATATATATATATATATATATATATATATATATATATAAAATAAAATAACCGAAATGTCATACGAACTGTTCCAATGGATCTTGGTGACGAAGAGGTAGGGAATCAGATTCAATCACATATTCCGTGGTGGAACTCATCCGAGTTTCTCTTTTACATATATATATATATATATATATATATATATATATATACAGGCCGAGCATTGAATTCTGCTGTCATATCTTGTTTGCTGCTTCTGCTGTATATCTCGAGATTCTTGATAGAATCCAAAGAAAGTGTCCGTCATATAATCAAACTTGATCTGGCATCTCGACTTCGGTCACTGTCACACTAACCTGACATGTCTTCTCTCTGTCTCTTCTATAAATATTTTAATGTCAACTGTTCTGGTGAATTGTTCGCCTTATTGACTCGACTCTATGAATTTAATCGCCCTACTAGATAGACAATAAGGTCGAAGCACTTTACTATCTGAATTAGCTAGATGTAACTGTCTCTTATATTCTAAAAGTTTCTGTTTTCACACTTCTCACCTGTGGAACTCACATTCAATTTCTTGCTTTGTGCCACCTTCGTGCTTTCAAAAATTAAATGCAAAGTCAATCGCCATCTTCTGCCTTCTTCAACCCTGTTCCTTTATTATTATTTCTTCACTTAATTCTTATCTTTCGCTTTCACTTCTGTAACACCATGCGTCTTAGTGGCATTATCGCCTTGCTTGGGGATGAAATATTTATATTCGTATATGTTGAAAAAATGGATTATATTCGACAAAAAATTAAATAAGGAACAAATAAGAAAATCCTTCAAGTCATCTATGCAAGATGAATGTGTTTGTATAGGCTGGCAGAAACATTTACAAAACACAATTTCCAGTTTAATGAGGTGTTACAATTTAGCAAAAATAAATATTTCTTAGACATTTTCTTACTGATTTTACAATTTCGCAACAGCTGTTTGTGATCTTTTTTGAAAGTCCTTTTCAGAACAGTTATTTGTCGAAAAATTTCTTATGTCTTCAAAAACTTCCTTTTCTCTAAAGCTTTGTCGTTTTTCATATGTTCGGTCCATGCTATCCTCAGCATCCTTCTGTAGAAACACATTTCTGTTGTTTCAATTCACTTCTTGATCTGTGAGAAGATTGTCCAGTATTCACTGTCATAGAGAAAAAAATGATATTATGCAATAGTTCAGATCTTTTTTGCTTGCTTTTATTAAAAATTATGTGTTTCTTAATACTTTGCTTAGGTTTGTAAAGGTATCGTATTTCGGCTTGAAACATTCTGATCCCTTTTAAAACACTGCCTAGATAATTAAATTATTGTTAGACTTGGTAGTATAGCGAGCGACAATATCACTTCGAGATACAAAATATAGGAATTCATGAACAACAAATAAAAATATATATATATTTATGATATAAAATGCTAAGTTATTTTCTTTTTAATAATTGAAAAGGGCTGCTTCAAATACCCAAGATGCTTATCGACAGTAATGGATTTACGTAAGTATTTAAAACAAATAACAAACGCTCGCTTCCGACCATATCACGGTGAAATACCGTTTCTCGTTCCGTCACAGAAGTTAAGCAATGTTAGGTTTGGTCAATAACTAGGCGGGTGACTGTTTTGGAATACCCGGTGCTGCAAGCTTGTATCTGCGCGTGATGTGATGGATAACGTCTCGTATTGAGAAAACTAAGAGTCGAGTTCGTTAAATTCGCCCGAGAAAGATATGGATCTATTTTCTTTCTAGCTTGAAAAGCTAATTACTATAGCCTTGGTTGGTAACCAGTCTATCGTAGAAATTAAAGGCAACCTATTATTCTTTTGCCAAATCAATCATGAATCGAACAGCGACATGATCTCTCAAGCGTTCATCACCAAAGAAATGAAAGGGATACATTCGTGATTAAAACAGTCGACTGAACAGAAAATAAAGCCTTTTGAAAGTTTTCGAGTCATATCTTTTTAAAGTCAGCAGAATTGGTTTAATGTTTCACGTTGCCTCTGTGTGTCTAACCCTGATATGTCTACTAAAGATGACAGCTGTTGAGGTTGGATTGAAATCGATAAACCTTGGACTTCGGTCTGTGACTCATCAAGGAATATGCAAATATTGCCAACGATTTTTTGTTATCTGCGCCTTTTAATAGCATTCATCAAAATATTTATCAAGAGTGGGGAAAACTTGAAAAATCGCCGGAAATAAAAAGATCATGATTTTCTTGGAGGACATAACTATACAGTTATTGTTCCGATAATATAATACAAAGAGGTTTCGGCTGTTGTAAGCTCCGGACTTCTTCAGGTATCTGCTGGTCCGGATAATCTCTTCCATATCGTCTATTTGATTTTTTTTTTTTAATTTTCACCCCAAGCAAGGCGGAAGTGACACTAGAATGCAAGGGGTTACAGAAAGTGGGAGCAAGACAAAGAGGCGTGATATAGGAAAGGATGAACAGAAGGACGGGGATAGATCAAGACATCTGGAGATATCGATTGACATTGCATTTGAATAGTTATAGATTATAGCTATCAGGGAAGCAAGTAATAGAAAGGGAGTTCCCCAGACGCGAAGTGCGAGACATGAAGCTACTGGAGTAGAAGAGACGTCTACATTTAACCGTTTCGACAGTGAAAGGATGGGACTGAGATGCCGACCTAGTGGCACATTTACATTTATTCAGTTTGGGAACTAGCGAAAATAGCTCATCCTAGGAGTTACCGGGAAAGTATTTGTACAAAGACAAATAGAGGCGACGGCACGTCAGTGAAAGATCGACTGTAAACGAGATGCCAGATCAGAGCCAACCATATTGCATCTTCGTCTCTGGATTTTGTCGAGGACGCTAAGACAAAGAGCGGGGTCTCTAGACCATATATTATAGTAATATTCCAGAAAAGAAAGATGGGATATAAGTAGCAACTATACTAGGGTATTTGGGTGCAAAGGTCACAATTATATACAAAGAATACGTTAATTTTGGATAGATATCGGCGATACGTGAAAGTTAAGACATCCGAAAAAAAAAAAATCCTGACGAAGACCGGAGCGTTCAAGGTCCGAAACATCGTGAATATGGTAACAAAGATGAGGACAAAAGCCCGAACAATGTAAATACTGTAGATAATTACAATACCTCATCTCAGAAATATGGACAGATTTTGAAGGACTAGCAATAACTGAGCAAAGCTAAAAGGAGAAGAAGGCGTGATATCACGTGACATTAGAATTATCTGCCCCACGAAAGATGAAATGAAGTTTATCTGGATCGACAGAAAACTGATGAAACGTTGCGATAATATAGATGAGAAAATAATTCCGACTGTAAATAATTTAAATAAGGATTTGTCCTGACGGAAGTAATACACACAGAATATATCAAAATATCCCTTGGTTTACATAAAAATAATAGAATAATTTTGACAGTATCTGTACTGTACAAAATAAATTAAAGAAACACCAAAAATTAAAAAAAAAATAGCATTCCACAAAATGTTTTCGAAATTTGTAGAAACGAAGTAAGATTATAAATGCGTGACGCAAAATGTAAGCAGTTTGCGTAGCAGTGGTGGCGTAATTATGGGAGGTGAACAAAATTTATCTGCGTTTTTCTGTGGAATAATAGTTGGTTTCAGAAAGATGGGATATTCTGTCTCCTAAGTAGCAACTATACTAGGGTATTTGGGGGCAAAGGTCACAATTATATACAAAGAATGCGTTAATTTTGGATAGATGTCGGCGATACATGAAAGTTAAAATATCCGAAAAGAAATATATATGTTGAATGAATATCTTTCAAAAGAAACTATTTATATGTGGCATGTATTACATAATTTTGTAAAGATATAGGTCTATTGTTTTCTGTATTCATATCGGAGGAAAATGTTCTGGCTTTATGTTGGGAGGGCGGAGTACCACAGACTGATTGCCATTGGCAATCTTTGCACACATGGTGGACACTCCTAATATCTCTATGTCATTTTTATTTTCCCAGCCTATAAGAATTTATGTTAAAAAATGATAGATTTAATAGCTAAACTTTATGTATTTGTAAATATACCTATACTAATAAACGCAATTTTACTATTTGATCCCTAAGTATCTTATTCTATTACATATGTAGTGATTTTAATTGCTCCTTTTTCAATGCGTTATTTTTATGCATGCATATACGTAGAAAAAATTAAATTGCTTACTCAACATTTTATTAGTCGTTCCGTGGAAATTCCACGGGTTTCGCTAATAATAATAATAATAATGAAATGAACTTATTGCAAAAAGTTTCCTTAAAATCTAAACACTTTTTGATAACTCTTTCTGGCTGGCTAATGTTAATATTAATCTCAGAGCGAGTTGATTGTAGATTATAGGTACCCCACCCCTATTTAGAATATAGGACACTATAGAGTAACAGGTTAAATAGTTTCACAAATCAAGCTTAAACCAAAAACGGCCTGAAAATTAATAAATATGAAAATCAGAGAACGGGCAAACATTACAAATTCACACACGCACACACACACACACACACACACACACACACACACACACACACACACACACATACTTCAACCACGGCCTCCAGACGACTTCGGAATCTCCTGCAACTCTTCTGGGCGGTCTCCTTGTTTAAGTTGGCGAATGCTGCCATGATCCTTGCCTTTAATTCATCTTTGGTGTTACAAGGAGTTTTGTTGGTCTCTCGCTCATCTACGCTCCACACATAATAATTAAAGGCTTTCCTGATTGGGAAGTTAGATGGCCAAATTGTGGGGGTTTATGTGGTCGCAGAAATTGTCTAACAGCAATGTCTGTGTTCTCCAGCTTGTACGGCATGGTGCAAAATCCTGTTGCCAGACATAGAGAAGCACTACCTATTCAAGGCACTTGATCTAGGCCTCCATGTTGATTCTGAGGCCCTGGGGGAAGATTAATGGAAACATAACGTCACCATCACTAGTGATCACACCAAACACCTTCGTAATCACCATTAGACTCATCCAACTCTTTCCGAATCCTCTACACTCTCATCGCATTGACACCCAAACACTCTGAAATATTCGTATTGGAGATTCCGGTGCAAATGCCAAGCAGTAAAGCATACCGTTTCCAAATTTCTGGCAGATTGAATTGCATTATGATGGTCTTTTTCCCATAGACGGTGCCCAATTGATACTATGCAGTCGTCAAAATCAACAAAAAACACGCATGTGCGAAATTTAAATATAACATGTCGTAATTTTACACATTACATTCTGTATATATGATAAAATATAGTTTTAAGATATGATATATTTATGGGTTAAAGTGCTCAATATCAGGAACACAGCTTATGTAAATATAAAAGTGGATATTGAAGTCAACACCAACAGGCGGCAGTTTTGTTTCACGCTTGAATGCAATCCTTGGGTTATGTCATTTATAATTTATATATAAATAGATATCCATATATATATATATATATATATTACTTATTATAAAACGCAGATTGTGCGTGTGTGTGTGTGTGTGTGTGTGTGTGTGTGTGTGTGTGTGTGTGTGTGTGTGTAACGTTTATAGATTGGATCGGATTTCCTACATTTTTCAACCGATTTCAACAAAACTTCACAGGACTACATAAAATTGCCTTGTGGTGGTTCTAACAGCGCCAAAAAGTTGAAAAATATAATTGTTTTTGCACAAAATCAATTTTAAAACACGATTAAGAGACATCGTGAAAATGGAAGGGGGACAACTGTGTGTGTGAGTTACTGTAAATATGGGAGCGGATTTCCTATATTTTTCAGCCGATAAAACAAAACTTCACTTTTTTCTTTTTTTTTTTTTGTCAGGTAGTGTTTCTTATTCTCTTGCACACTTTTTTCTTTATTTTTAACATTCAGGATTCTTTAAAAATTCCATTTACAAGAAAATTATTTATAATAAAATTCTATTCAATTGGGAGACTCATAACGATTGAAAAAAATGTTTTTGTTTGAGTTTGGGTTTGACCAATTCGTAAAAAAAAAAAAAAACTAATTAAGACATGCGTGTCCGTCAACCTTAAACAATAATCTTTGTCAATTTTATTTTTCAGTCTTTATGATGGTCGATACTTGATCTATCTCTTACATCCCCGGGCAATCCTGGCTCTACTGCTAGTATATATATATATATATATATATATATATATATATATATATATATATATATATATATATATATATATATATACGTTAATTTTATAGATATAATCTATTTAATTAAATGCTTTGTTTTTAATTAAACGGTATTAATTACATTTACCGGCCTATATGTTCGAGAAACTTCGGAGAAAATATGCGCTCTTCCGATAGGAATCGAACCCGTAACCCTTATGGAAATTGTCATATATCCAGACGTGCCGTTACCTTTAAGAAGCGCCTGGTTAGCAAAGTCCGAATTACCGTTTATAAAAACGCCCCTTTCAACAATCATTTCTGCTAAAAATTTAAAGAGACAGGCTCCCGCCATGATAAGTCACGGTCTGGAAGGCCATGTATCAGCGACGAAAGTGTTGCATCCATAAACTGAAATCAAATTTCAATAAAACCTTCAAAAATATAGATTTATTTATTTCTAATCCTTTTTTACAAATTATTTCTATCGCAAATACAAATAAAGTTATAAATTTTTTTAAAGTGCACACAAACTTTATGGACACCCTGTATATATACAGACATATATATATATATATATATATATATATATATATATATATATATATATATATATATATATATATATATATAAATGTAATAATAATAATAATAAAAAACGAAAGAATATTAATCTACAACCCAGTGTGTCTAATGATTTTAATTTTTTTATTTTAATTTTCTTATTGTTCAAAATATATATATATATATATATATATATATATATATATATTGGTTGGATAGATGTGAGTTTGTGACCCTGGGTTTCACGCTTTAGCGATCGTCAGACAAACAGAGTTTGTGACCCTGGGTTTCACGCTTTAGCGATCGTTAGACAACGTTTGTCTGACGATCGCTAAAAACGTGAAACCCAGGTCACAAACTCACATCTATCCAACCAAATATGTTAGCTCTATCTCTGAAATTGAGCGCTTTCTATTAAGTACCGTGCCTATAATATATAAATAATTATACATATATATATTTATTTATATTTATATACACTTTTCACACACACACACACACACACACACACACACACACACACACACACACACACATATATATATATATATATATATATATATATATATATATATATATATATATATATATTATATATTGTTTGCCCTGATTAGAAAATTCAGAAACAAAGAAAACTTTTTTTTATGCGATTACCAATAAATATCGTTGTTTACACAACAAAATTAAATATATTTGAAGAGAATGACCTCTGTATGAACAGCATACGAAAGAAAGAAAGAAAGAAAGAAAGAAAGAAAGAATGAATGAATGAATAATAAGCAACCATAAGCAGCTGTGGAATAATCATTTTTTAAGATAGATCAGGTGGCCATTACTTGTGGGTAGTGAATTCGATTCTCACTGGGTGTCATATATGTACGACAATGTAGTAAACTGTAACGCCCATCACATCTTTATGTCTTTATTTCTATTACAACTTTGGTGATATTCACAAACAGCTTTCCCTTTAATGACTGTTCTAGTCACCTCCGACGACTCAGTTTTGAAATAAATTCCATTTACAAATCCAGGCCTCCACCCCCATTTGCCTAGTTCTCACGTTTGGACCTTGTCAAGAAAGAGAAGAATTCTCTATTGAATCAAATGTCCATAACACGATTTCAGAAGATATTTAACTGCAAGGAGGAAAGTCATTAAATGCAGGAAAACAAAGGCCATCTTGTATGGCATTTCTTCCTCTGTAAGTTTAGTTGAATTCTGGGTCAAAGCGAGTTCAATTTAAAACTAAAAACAAATTCATACGTTTTACTATTCACAACTATTACTAATGTTTTTACACGCATTTCTTTCGACTTACTATCACGTGATACGTACCTCTCACTGCAAAAAGCGTTTTAAAGTGACATAAGCGCTTATAAAAGTGATCTAAGTCCTTATAAACGTGATGTAAGTCCTTATAAAAATGATTTAAGTACTTATAAAAGTGATATAAGTCCTTTAAAAGTCCTTACAAAAATGAGATAAGCCCTTATAAAAGTGATCTAAGTTCTTATAAAAAAAACAATAAACGAACTTTTTATAACATTAATTAGGAACACGGCCATAAGGTACTGGCCGTATTTGTAAAATAAGAATATATCTGCTTTGAGCAATTTTTACACTGCAACAGCACTTACACAAAAATAATACTTTAAACTGGCTAACAGTTTAACCGAATTCGCTATCAAACGCTGGGGAAACTTTTACATTCCTTAATTCCAAAAAAGAAGATAAAAACTTAATAACCAACTAAGCAAAAGTATCTTGTCAGTCATGTTCAACGAAATATTTATTAGAGAGGACCTGTTGCCTAAATCATAATTACCATGACTCGATAATCCCAGCTCTTCATTCAATGATCGTTAGTAAGCAAGTTTAGAAATCAAAAAGAAAAGTACAGCGAGATTTGAACTCAGATCGCTGTTCGTTGCGAACGCCATCTTCCGTGGTGAGAAACTTGCTGATGAACTCTAACCGGAAGCATTTTTTTTCTGATTCTCCCGAATGATAGAGTGAGACACGGAGGATTGGGACAAAAGATAACAGAAATAATAAACAGTAACAGAAATAACAAAGTAACATAAATAAAAAAGTAACAAAAACAATAAGAAAGGAACATAAATAAAAGAAGTAACAGAAATAATAAGAAACTAACAGAAATAATAAAAAAGTAACAGAAATAAAAAGAAAGGAACAGAAATAATTAAAAAAGTAACAGAAATAATAAGAAAGTAACAGAAATAAAAAAGTAACAGAAATAAAAAAGTAACAGAAATAATAAGAAAGGAACAGAAATAATAAAAAAGTAACAGAAATATTAAGAAAGATTAGTAAATCTAATATATTAAGATATCTTAAAACTATAACTTCTTTTTCTATGTTCCAGTTCCCTTAACGACGTAGACGATCATGGCTCTCCTCGATTTCTTACGCTTTGTAGCTCCTAACAATATTTTCCCCTTACTTCTCCTTCAGTCCTTGTTCTGCTATTCATTTACACTAGCATATTTAGATAGGTTACTCAATGGTCTTCTCTGTCTTTCTTGCTTTCATTGGGTCTTGTGAGTATCAAATTCTACAGTTACTCTTTCCTCATAAATTTTCACGAACTGTCTCTTACTGATTCGAAGTTAAAGTTCTCTTTGTTCCCATTTTTTTAAATGTCCTCGTAGCTCAAATATTCCGTCCATAGAATTCTCAACATCCTGCTGTAGAACCACATCTCTGTTGCTTTGTTACAATCTCCTATTCATATAAGTGGACTCGTTTCTTTGTTTCCAATGTATTTTCCCTTTTATTTTTTCTGAATATATTGTTAAGGTTTTCGAAGGAATCTTCCACTATCCCAACGCGTCTTTGAATTTCAGTAACAGATTTTACTTTGTCTGTTATGACACTTCACAAATGGTTAAATTTCTCTATCAGATCCATTCTGATATTTCCACTTCACGCCACGCAAATTCCTCCCCTTGCTAACGACCATAATTATTCAGTGAAAAACCAAAATTGAAATAAATGCTAATGAAATATTACTAACAACGCACCAAGATTCATCTAAGAAATTCAGATAGCTTAAAACTATTATTTCTTCTTCTATGGGCCGGGTACCTTCAGAACGTTAGTGTTCATGGCTCTCCACAATTTCATATAGAAAGAAAATGAGTAACTACCGACAATGAGGTTCGAGCATAAAACTATGGACTTACGAATATATTTTTTTCATCCCGATGTATAAATAGCAGGGTGTCAGGCTACTGACTAGAGTGATTGTTGATTATTGAGTGTAACTATCCAAATGATTTAGTGTAAATTATTTTTCGTCGAAGATTTAGGTTTTAAATTTACGGGACGTATCATTCCCAGAAAGAATGGAGTCGGTCTTGCATATATATATATATATATGGTTGGATAGATGTGAGTTTGTGACTCTGGGTTACACGCATTAGCGATCGTTAGAGTTTTGTCTGACGATCGCTAAAGCGTGAAACCCAGGGTCACAAACTCACATCTATCCAACCAAATATGTTAGCTCTATCTCTGATATTGAGCGCTTTCTAATAAGTACCATGCATATAATATATAAATAATTATACATATATATATATTTATTTATATTTATATACACTTTTCACACACACACACATATATATATATATATATATATATATATATATATATATATATATATATATATATATAATGTTAGTAATCATTATGGATGTGTCCAAAAGGATATAGATGCAGGGATAACTCTATCTCAGAGAGACATAGTAATAATCATTATTATAAAGAACACTAAAAAGGCCATGATGTGATATTTATTTCGTTATGGTCGGAAAATTTGATCTCACCTCTTCAGACCTCGTAATACAAATATAAATAGTAATGATTTCCCCAGGCTTAAGAAACAAAATTTATGTTATATATGCGGATTTAACATTGTGGAGGGAGGAAAGATGCAAATCTAAGATTGTGGAAAGAGAGAGGGGGAGAGATAGTATATATTTAGAGAGAGGAGGAAATAGAGAAATTATTTAAGAAATTGAAAGTGAGACGAATAGATGATAGTTTCAGGTGTATAAACTGACTTTGGTGACCTAATTTAAGATACAGATTGCGAAAAGAAATAGTTACTTGAATGGTGACATTTGAAAATACATAAAAAAAGAAAAAAAAAAAAGACAATGGTATATCTATCTATCTATCTATCTATCTATCTATATATATATATATATATATATATATATATATATATATATATATATCAAGACATTCATTTCTATAGTTCACTGTTACCAGCAAGAAGAAATTCTTTTTCCCTGATGGTGGCCATGTTGAGGAATCTAAATGAAACAATAATAAAAACGAAAGAATATTAATATACAACCCAGTGTCTCTGAACATTTAAATTTTTTAATATTTTTTTATTTTTCAATATATATATATATATATATATATATATATATATATATATATATATGAAAAAATCAGTAACTTCTGACACCGATGTTCGAGCGTGACATTCTCGTCTTATGAATGTACGTTTTCCGCCAGGTGTATAATTAGCGGTGTCAGCCTACTGACTGCAGTGAATATGGAGTGACTACTGAGTGGAACTATCCAGTCGAATTAGTGTGAATTATTGTGCGTCGATCGTTTGATTTAGTATTTACCGGACGTTAAATCGAGCCGCGCTACTAAAATGGTCACTTACTTTTGGTTTACTTTTATTTCGTTGTTCTTGTTAAATATTTATTTGCGGACGTAATTAAATACTGTTTTATTTTAACATTCATGTCTTGCACTTAATTATTAAGGGCCATTTTTTCTTTTTATTATCTCTCTTAAACTGTAACCCGCTATCCATTTACTCAAGCTCGCAAGGTATGCATTGCTTCTCTTTACCCTTTTTTGTCTTCAAGCTGTCCTGTGAGTATCAAATTCTCCAAGCCCTCTTTTTTCATTATGTGCTCTTTCAACTGCTGCTTTCTAATTCTAGGTTTATACATTATTTTTGTTTCCATTTTCCCTAAAATTTCCTTGTTACTCACATGTTCAGGTCATGGCATTCTCAGCATCCTTCTGTCGAACCACATTTCCGTTGCTTATGATGGGATTGCTCAGCTTTCACTTCCATATAGGAGTAACAATATTACATAATAGTTCAACACTCTTTTCTTTGTTTCTAAAAATTTTTTCCCATTTCTTAATACTTTGCCTAGATTTTGGAAAGCATCTTTCTTTATACAATGCACCATCCGATTTTATGTCCTCCATATATATATATATATATATATATATATATATATATATATATATATATATATACGGTGGAGTAATGGATAGCGGGTCAGATTGAGAAATCGGAAAACCGGATTCGATTTCCACCTGAGTTCATTACATTCACTTACGAGCAAATATCCTTGGGGAAATGTATGAATCCATCTCTTCTCAGCTATGGGTAACTAGCCTTGGGTTGCAACCGGTCTATAAGAAGGACAATTCTGAAAAAAAATACCTCCAACTATATGATTAATCAGCCTCACCAAACTGCAATTGTTCAAACGTGGTGAGGAAAGCTACCCCTTTGAAGGCATGGTCAGTCAGGGAGGAGCTCATTCAACAAAAGTGGGAAGTCCCTGAATCTAAATTTCTGTTCTACTGAAATTTCATCCGCGGTAACTTTTTTATATACAGGTCACGGAAAGCTCTTGTTGCATTTTTATCTACACGTTTTCTTTGAATTTTTTTTTTTTTTTTTTGAAATTTTAAATTTCAGAATTTAATGAAAATTTTTATTTTTAGTCAACAGGAACTGGATGAAAAATGAATAAATATTAAATTTATTTTAAGTTAACTGCTACAAATTATATAAGTATTATACCCGAACGATTTTTTCCCAGAAATCTGTGGCCCAAATTTAATTAAATGTTATACACGAACAATGGTAAATTATTTACTCCAATTTTAAGAAATAGACACAAGCGATTTATTGAAACGAAATTTTAAAACAGAGACTTAAGATACTTTTGCAGTGGGTGTGGACAGAATATTTATTTAGTAAAACCTAATGGATTAGGTTGCTCTAGGAGTCGTTTCACCTCAAACCACAAGTTGCATCAAAATCAAAACATTGACCTCAAAACTTGAGTTATGTTTTAAATAATCTCGTCACAAGGATACGTTCATATAAGTTTTAGGCATGCCAACAAATTGGTTCAGAAATATCTGAACAGTGTGTATTCAACTGCTTCCTCTCATCTATGATAAAAAATAACTTCCAACAAATTAACCTTGTAGGTTCCAGCGAGAACCATCCACCCTCGAACCTCATAGACTGGCACGACACAATCATAAACAGAGAACTGGACAAAATAAGAGAAACCACTTTACTTTGAGGTCTTCCAACAGTAGCAACAATTAAAATGGATAGCACATGTAACTCAAAGAGAAAATAATCAATTTTATGCTCGAACAAACCCCCTATTTCAAACAAACGTTTAGGAAGTCCCCCTCTATTTCAAGCAAAGGTTTAGGAATCCCCCCACTATTTCAAGCAAAGGTTTAGGAAGCCCCCTCTCTATTTCAGGCAAAGGTTTACGAAGCCCCCTCTATTTCAAACAAAGGTTTAGGAAGCCCCCCTCTATTTCAGGCAAAGGTTTACAAAGCCCCCTCTATTTCAAACAAAAGGTTTACGAAGCGCCCCACCGATATTAAAAAAAAAATGGTTAGGAAGATAGTCCTCATCTCCTCAAAAAATACAATAACAATGGGATTGATAAAGTTATTTTCCTGAAAAAATGTTTTAATAGTAAGATTTTTCTAAATTTCAACCGGCAGTAACACTGGCTGCTCGGTCAATTAATGACGAATGTTTCCTTATAAGGAAACGGGTGCTATTACCATTACAATTCTGGGCTGACGCCAAAGCATATGTACTCAGTCACATTTGTTGGACCTCCAAAACACAGAGACTTTTCTTCTCGGGTAATATGATAACAATATTTGTTTTGCATAAACACGTATGTGAAATACGGCTGAGAGAGACGTTCAGAAATCCATATATACTAAGCTTACTATTTTGATATAGGTGGACATTGAAGACAACACCTAGGGGCGACTGTCTGTTCCATGCTTAAACACAATCATCTAGCCACATTTACATACACTCTATCCCAGATTTTGAGCACACTATTAAACTATATTTTTATCACATACAAGCGAACACACACACACACACACACACACACACACACACATATATATATATATATATATATAAACAGTATTAACGACATTTACCGGCCTGAATTTTCATATCCTCACATATTTCTATGAAAATTTCGCGGTAAATATCGTTAATACTGTTTATTATGCACAGCGCATTTACTTAAATATTTGTATCTATAAAAAAGAACGTCTAAACATAAAAATGTCTTAAAATACTTGTAGGACTTTGTCCATTTCATAATGTGTGACGTCATATATATATATATATATATATATATATATATATATATATATAAAGACAAGAGGTAAAACTATACTTAAGAATTGTTGGTTAAGTATAACTTTTTATTCATTTTGTTTCTTCTATAAATATACACCATTTGAGATTATTTACACAAACACAGACACACACGCACGCACACACTCATTGTGTATTTGGGCAGTTATCCCCCTTTTATAGACGTTTTATTAAATACGAGTGACAACGTACAGCGATTAATTTTTTTATTTAATTCGACCGGCATGTCTTTTAAGGAACTGTTTATCTGATCAAACCGAATTCACAAATAATTATACAGCACATACCACTACATGCCTATCGCAAAGACTCACTTGACACCTCTCTGACCATACCTTGGAAACCTAACAAAATCGATTCGCACTTGAAGAAAATACAAATATAATAGTCTCATCCACATGTAAAATAAGACTAAAACAATGGAAGTACTAATAATGAAAAAGAGAAAAAAGCAATACTCAATAAGGCCACGTATGAATATGGCCACAATGTGCTGACCGTGTTTGGAAAAAAATTGTCATCAGTCTTAAAAAAGAGAAACATCTACACATTCAGTTTAAAAAATACTTCATAATGGCTAACAGAATAACCGGAAAGGCTCGGATATATAGAACATTCGGGTAGTTTTTACACAGAAAAAAAAACACTTATAAGAACACATGAAAACTGAATAAAAAACATAATGGCAATACCTTGTCAATTGGCTTTAATGAAATTTGTATGTATGCATATATATATATGTGTGTGTGGGGGGGATTGTGTTCCTCTACCGTTCTAAAATTACAACAACGACAACGGTCAACTAGGCCATGTTCTGAAAATAACTTTCTTTATGTATGCAGTTTTGTAATTATAGTGCTCAAGATGTAGATCATTATTAATAAATAAAATTTAATTTTCATTTATTGCAGAATTTGAAACAGGATAAGTGAACACTTAATTATATTGATTACTCTCTATCTCTCTTAACTCTCTTTCTCTCATTCACTCCCCTCTCTCTCTCTTCTCTCTCTCTCTCTCTCTCTCTCTCTCTCTCTCTATATATATATATATATATATATATATATATATATATATATATATATATATATATATATATAGTGAAATAATAAATCCGTCGGTATACAAGTAGATCCTAGTAATATAAAAATATTAAAACTGATTCACAAAAAAGCGCGTAATGTATTTATTATTTCAAAGCAAATAAGTAGTCCTTAAAATCCCAAATTTCCTCATATGAGGAATAGGCTTATTTGAACCAACGAAAAATTCCCCAGTCTTATTCAACCCCGGTATAAACTGAGTTCGTGTCGGAATTAGAAATTTAACTGAAACAGCTAGAAAAAAATGTGTAAAAACTAATACTGAACTTATCCATTTTAACGTTTCTGTCAGCCGAAAGGCACGAGACAGGGATCAGGGGTAAGTGAAAGTTATTAGTCTTAAAGGGAAAGGGTTTTATGAGATTAAACCCCGATATTAACCTTATAACATTAAATTAGGGTTATATGAAGAATGAAATGTTCATTTTAAACTATGAGAGGAACATAAAGGTTTTTTTTTTAAAAAAAAAAAGAAAATTAATTTATATAAATAAAATTATGTTTAAAGATACAAAATCATACTTAAAAATACTCTTCCAAGGACAAGTTATATTTAAAAATAAGGTATATATAAATAAATTAAATATAGTCATATTTAGATAATTAATATTAAAATTAAGTAAATATATATATATATGATGGACTCTCCTGTCGTTTTCGACGTATGAGTGTCTTTTAGTTCAGTTTATAATCCTGTACCTGTCTCCGTCGCCGTAATACTCTTACCAGTGGACTTGTTGCTCAGGTGGAATAGCAAAGAAGGAAGACAGAATTAAACTGCAGACTATCCACACAAAACATTTGTTTAGAGCGGTGAAGGTTTGTGTAGAACCAGCCACACTTATTGGAAGAGCCGATAACAAGGAGTTACTGCAAATATTTGCCACAAACACAATGAAAAACACCTCTCAGGTTTTGTCATCACGGAGTTATACTTTTCCGGTACTACCAGTGCACAGAAGAGTGCAGCGCCTTTTGATGATAATTTCAAGTGATTTAGCCCGTCTTCTGAAGGGGTTTACAAGGTTTGGCGCGTAGAGATTTAGGGGATGGGCGAAGACCGGTGTTGTCTGTCCATCTTAATAATAAAAAGCAGCCGCCGAGTAACAAAGGTACTACTTCTACCCATTGCCGCCTACACGCACAGAACACACACTGGATGTCGGAGTAAACAGTTCATCATCAATGTGCAATATATTGCTACAAAGTATAAATTATTATAAAGTATAAGAGAAAATTTTATTATTATTATTATTATTATTATTATTATTATTGTTGTTGTTGTTGTTGTTTAAAAAATTTCAAAGGTAAATAATAAAACAAATTGACTAGTAGTAAAAACGAAACAAAATAATTATCACAACGTTTCGGCTGCCTTAATCAGGTATTGAACTCACAATCTTTGGATCCTGTCACTCAAGGATACATGGCACAGTGGATAAAGGCGTTAGTTAGATCCAGTGACAGGACGCAAAATGTGTGAGTTCAATATCTGGTTAAGGCAGTGGAGAACTTGGCGAGGGGCATTAACAGGAGATAACTGACATCCATTAGACATGGCACGTGGAACTAGAACAGTCTAACCCAGCGAGCGAAATAAAGGGTTCAGTTCGATATTCCAACCACCTGAAAAAGGCCGAAGCGTACAATGGCCGAAACGTTGTGATAAATATGGCAACAAAGATGAGGACAAAAGTCCGAATAATATAAATAGTGTGCATATACCTCATCTCAGAAATATAGACAGAAACAAAATAACGTTATAACTGGGAACGCGTTTTCAATAAAATTGAAATTCTATTTTATATATATATATATATATATATATATATATATATATATATATATATATATATATATATAGAGAGAGAGAGAGAGAGAGAGATCAATTTAATTTATTTTACATATTTTCTTTTATAACAAGCCAATTTTTACTTTAATTTAATAGTTAGGAAGTATGTATCGACCACAGAAAAGGAAATTTTGTTTGTGTATATTTTATAAGCCCAAGTCTTTGCAAAATAATTTACACCTTGGTGTCTTTTTCAAAAAAGCCAGCGTTAATGACTTGAGATATCAAACACTGAAAATTCACAATTGTTTTCTTGCCGGAAGTCGTATTAAAACTCGACCGATTTGAAACTTTTTGAGAACCTTTCAGGAAATATTAATGATACACATTCGTCAGATCATCCCGACGTTTGTTTTGTTTGTTGTTTCGAAATCCTTTTCTATTTTTCTCGTCACGAAACAAAATGGTAAAAAACGGCAACTCGGAATAAATACGTAGCTGTCATGGTATTAACCTTTAAAATATCCTAACTTTAATTTACGTATATAATATTATCAACAGACTGCAATGGTTATTTAAATTGTACACCTTTTCTTTTGCTAATAGGAGATTTAATTAGGCAATTACAAAGACTTAAACCTTTAATTACAAAGGAAAAGCGACGCTTTCCCGCCCATTTTTTAATTTGTTTTTTTTTTTTTCCTCTTTATTCTCTTCTTTTTATCAATAAATGACTAAGCAAAAATGAGGAGACTGTAGACTTTCATGCAACGAACTGTCATTTATCAGTAAGACTTAACGAATTATAAATGCGCCCGCGGATCATCTAAGAAAAATGACACCATTTTTTGTTTATTTATTTGACAGTGGGATCGTTAAAAGTTATAAATTGATGCAAAACATTCCAGTGGTATCTTTTAAACAATGTTAGGAAAATCAGTCAATTGTCGCACGTCATTGAAAAATCTAAGAGTAATTCAAATATTCGGAAAGTGCCTACCACCCTAAGTTACGGAAAAATTTAACAGTCTGTATTTTTTATCTTTTCGAAAACATCGACATTTCTTCATAGAAGAGGCTCATTGACAATAAAAGAAAAAAACAGGCTACAGGCATTAGATTCAAGTTTCCAATATGATATTATTTGTGTCTCTAAGAGACATGGCGTAGTGATTAAAACATCTCCGAACGGACCCTGAATTTTGACAAACGGGTGTTGAGCCCCATATTGGGATTTAAGCGCAACCTAGATCTCAAGTGGAGCTTGTACATACGATCCACTGCTAAAGAGGATAGAAAGAAGGTCGGTCCTCTGTACCACTCAATTAAGTACCTAATATCTCCTGATATACTCCAACTCTACAAGATCCAGTTCAGGCCGAAAATGGAATATTTCTGCCACATATGTTTTCACTTTTCAATCTTGATAGAGTCCAAAAGCGTTTCCGCTTCCTTGTGGGTGATGGATTATTTTCCAACCTAAAACCCCTTTCCCACAGATGAAACACTGCAAGCCTCTCCCTGCTCTATCACTATTTACATGGAAGGTGTTCAGACAAACTACATTCCTTAGTTCTGCCAGTCCTAAACATCACGGTTAAAACCCGCCATGCTACTCACATTGTAGCAAACCTCCCTCATTCCCTTCGTATTCCGTTGGTGATATGTAAGTTCTACTCCAGCAGCTTCTTCCCATGGACCGCTGTTTTGTGTAACCGAATCCCAAGAGGATGCTTCTCCAAGCACTGCAATCTTAACCTGTTCAAATCTAGGTTTAACCGTTAACTTTCCAAACTATTCCCATAAACTGTGCCTCTTACTCTGTAACTTGAGTGAATCTTGGGCTTTGTCCAGGGTGAAAATTATTGTAAAAATATATCTGGACACCTGGCAGTTAGTTGTATGATAAATACACGGATCGGGCAAAAAGAGCCAATAATAGAAAGTTTTAAGTAATAAACACCCTGCCAAACCAAAGGTGAGCCGCTTTACGTGACTATCTTTTTAGTGAACCAAAGCTGACTGGGATAGTTTCAATTCTTACATGACAAAAGCTCTACTATCGGTATTCTTAAAAAATAACTGCTACACTTCGAATAGATACTTTTTGGAATGGAATCATTTATCCCCTAGAAAAAAATCCCAGCCAAAACCAAATAACCAGAACTGGTTCACCCCAGAATGTGCAGCAACCATAGATCACTAAAATATCTACTAACACAGCACTACTAAAATATCTACCACAAGGAATGGTATATTAGGACCCTAGCTGCATTCAGAACTGTCTGCAATCATTACAAAAGAATTTTGAAAATTCAAAAGACAGCTATGAGCAAGCAGCCCAAACCAACTTTGAAGGCAGAAGACTTTGATCTCTTGAGTTCTGTAAAATGTCTAATAAAATTCTCAATAGAGGCAAAGCGCAGGACTTACTATCATAAATGGCTCTGAGATTAATCTTATTCTTGTCAGATACGGCTAAACTTTTCGAGATTAACCTTATCTTTAACTCAACGTTAGATGACAAGACTTCACGTATCACACAGAGCACAAACTTTGTAATATTTCTATCATAGCCAAGGAAGATTCCAAATTATCAAAAGCCTTGATTATCAAAAGCTTTGACTCTAAGAAAGATACCGGTGAAGAAAATAACCCGGTGGTTGCTTTTAAGTACAATAGCCCACAATTACCTTGGCTAAATTTTTTAACTGCTGCTTGAAAGAGTAATCCCTCCCAAGTCTATGGGAGGTCTCAAGTGTATGCCTTGCTTAGTGGGCGCTTTTCCTTTTTGTAATATCGCTCCATCAGCTACATTAGTGTCATCAGCAAACTCTTTGAAGCTACCATCAAGAAAATGTTGTGAATCACCTCAACAGGGACAATTTCCTGACCCTCGAAAAATATGGATTTCGCCCTGCTAATTTTACTGCTGATATCCCCTCATTATGCATATAATCAGTGAGGCAATTAAACAATTAATACAACACGAGGACGATAGCCTAAATATATAGAAGGTTTTTGGCAAGGTGTGGCATAAGGGTTTGTTATACAAGCTTTCCAGTTCTGGAATTGCTGGAAGCATTTTCTGAAGTATGAAGTCCTTCATAACAGGTACGTACCTGAAGGTCGTTGTTCATGGCCAGTCTTTTGAGGCCCATGAGATCAATGCAGGCGTTATTTGCTCATCGCTTCTACCCTCTTTCTGCTTTATATTAACGACACACTTCAAATTTATTGAACATCTAATACAGCGCTATATGGGTGCACTTCTAAAAATCAAGAACTAGCAGCTGATCACTCATCTGACCGAGCTCAAGCAGCTCAGTAATTGGAAAATTAAATTAAATAGCCTAAATACCAAACAAGTACTTTTCCATTATAACCGAGAAGATCTTGAATTTTTGCCTATACGCGATGAACGTGTATTCTATGAAGAAGGGTTCCTATGTCTTGAATGCTTAATGGGACTTAGGTTTAATCCAGACCTCTAGTAGAGCATCTATATACGATCCATAGCTAAAAATGCTGGGAAAATAGTAGAATCCTTGTACCTGACGCTTGTTTGAATCTTAACCTCTTCAAGTCTAAAGTTAACTTTTATCTTTTCTTAATGTCATCATAGACTGTCCTTCTTGCATTTATAAGAGCGAGATCAGATCGATAATTATTGCTGGAGCTGTATAGTCTTCACTTTTCGGACTTGATAGAGACCAAAACTGTCTACGTGGCTTTGTGGGTGAAGTATTTTCTATCGTACAACTAATTTTCCCAAAGATGAAACATCTCAAGTCTTTCGCGGCTCGATCGCTATTTCCATGGAAAATGTTCTGATGAGCCTCATTCCTTAGTCACAGTCACTCTAACCAACACAAATAAGACCCGAAATAACACGTAAACTCGTTCAAACCAACCTCATTCATTTTATATTCCATTAGTATGGAGGAAGTTTAACTCGAACAGTTTCTTCCCACGAGACGCTATTTTGTAAAACCGATGTTTTCTCGACCACTAAAACCTAGTCTAGGGACAACCATTATCTTTCATATATATCCTCATAAACTGCGCTGATTACCTCTTAGCGCTTATAAAGATTGTTCCAATAAATTGGACTGATTTTAAATGTGAATTATGTTTAAGCGTCTGAAGTTTTTTTTTCTTTTCCTTTCAGATTTAACAACTTAAGTTTTTGTCAATTTCAATTTGAATTGAATGCTATGGATGTCGAAGATCTGTGATTCCAACAGGAATGCGCCACTTGACATACAGCCAATGCAACGATAGCTGTATTGAAGGAGAACTTCCTAAGTTGCATCATCTATCGAAACAGCCTTTAGATTTCTTCCTTTGGGGTCATCTCAAAAGTAAGGTCTGTGCCAACAAGCCAACAACAATTCAACAGCTGAAGGATGAGATAATAAGGCATACTGGTGAAATCGAGAAGCAACTATGCAGAAACACGATAAAAAATATTGACCATCGAGTGGAGATGTGCCGAAGAGGACTTGGCGAACATTCGGGCGATATTATCTTTCACGTATAATTTCCATGACTTAAAAAACATGATCCAGTAGAGAAATAAATAAATTTTCACAAATAACACTGATTTATTTACTCCTGATTTCGATCCGTCTTAATGAAACACCCTTTAAAAAATCTCCTTTAATAATACTATGCTTTAAGTGGGTCTTTGGCATTATACAAGGTGAACGTTAATAAAAAAAAATCTAAAAAAAATCTATCCAAGTGAATTGAATGGGTAGTTCAAAATTCCGAGTACATGACAGGGCGGGTTTTATCCCTGAAGGTCTGAACAGGAGGGACTAAAAAATGTTTTTAAGGTTTACCCAGGGAATAACGATAGAATAGAGATAGGCTTGAGATATATCGTCTGTGGGAAAGGAGTTCTGAGATTGAACATAATTGTGGCACCATTTACGAGGCAGAGAAAGGAAAAGAAGGCAGAAAGAAAGGCGAGACGAATCGTAGGTGATAAGCAGCCACACACACGGCTAAGAGACAATGAAAATATTAATAAGTAACAAATGAAAAAGGGTGTCATTACAATGACAGGGAATTTATGAGTAAAAAAAAGAAAGGGAAAGAAAGAAGGAATCAGATGTGTTTTGATAACGGCTGTGTTATCTAGGTGCGTAAACGAACGGCTGGACCACTGGCCAGGGAAAAATTCAAGTGAAAATGCTATTTCGATAAGTGACGAGAAACAGGCCACTAAAAAAGACTTTGGACAGATATGAAAAATTAAATGCCACACTGCGATAATAAAATTTTGTTATCAGGAATATGTACCGAAGGAAAATGAATGGGGACCCAGAAGTGTTTTTCTTTCTTCCTTGGAGGCGACAGACTGACTGAAAACTTTGGGGATATTTCTTTTTTGAAGCCATGTTAAGAATACCACCCATCTTGATAAATTAGCGATAAAATACCTGACAAACACCACGTGTAGAACAAGAGTTGTCATATTGTCCGTTCGTAGCTAGAGAAATGATAACGGCGATTTAAGCGGAAGAAAAGGGAAAGAGAAGAGATAATTTTTTTTAGTTAAGCAAGATATTTTTTTTTTCCGAAACAAAGCCACGGATTGTTCACGCCCGACTAAGACATCATTGGTCAAGTGGTGATCACGTGACGCACGAAGGAGGAGGAAAGATACCCGACCAAGACCTCATTGGCCGAGAGTGATCACGTGACGCACGAAGAAGGCTGTCGACGCCCCATCCAGAGTATAAGTATGAGAAGCATGCCCCTCAGAAGTATGGTGAGAAAGTGAGAGGGAGGAAAAAGTTCCCAAAAATGGAAAAGAGTGGAAAATCCCTAACCATAAATAAAAGAGGTGGATATGTATTTAGAATTATCGAAGAACCCCCCCCCCGACGCCAACATAACCACCCCGGTTTTGGTCGGCGTCAATAAAAGCGAGGCCCCAACAGGCAGAAATCAGTTCGGGCTCCAGCGGAGAGTTGAGTTCAGTCCAGTTCGGGCTCCAGCGGAGAGTTGAGTTCAGTCCAGTTCGGGCTCCAGCGGAGAGTTGAGTTCAGTCCAGTTCGGGCTCCAGCGGAGAGTTGAGTTCAGTCCAGTTCCGGCTCCAGCGGAGAGTTGAGTTTCCGGAGTTGAAGCCGCCTCGAGATAGCTGACCAAGATTCACGCAAATTTAGGACTCCTCTTCAACCCAAAAACAATTATTTTGAAGAGCGACTTAGAACCAGACCACCGAAATAAGTTTTTCGACTTTCGTCCAAAGACACACCGAAACACCAATTTCTTAGAGAGCAAACAACTTGAAGCGTTAAAACTTGCCTAGCGGAAACGACGTGTCACAATCCAAAGAACGGGTCGGGAGATAGATACAGTCCTATGTATCGAACAACTAGACATAAAGTTTGTTACCTTTTTCTTTGATACTTTGAACTTTTTGAGTTTTCATTTTGTTTTCTTTTATGCATATGTGTGTAGTATCACCCCCGTTGAACTCAATTTGCATTACGGCCCCAACCACTGTTTGATCTCGTCTGCCTAAGATCAATTCACAACGTGGGTAGGCGGACTGGAGATCACTGCAGTTACCTTGGTAACAAGGCGTTGGAAGTGAGTTGGGAACGACGAGGCTGATATCAAATCTAACCAGATTCCCACCAGAATCACCAAAAGCTTACAACGTCACATTTGGGTGCCGCGACCGATACCAAGCCAGTTGGTCGTCACAGGACGAGACAACACGACTGACGCGACAGGCGGACGTCACGTTTGGAGCAGCGACACCCGAACGGAGCAGCGAGGAGCGAACAGCTGGCGCCACGGCGAGGACGTCACAACTGGTGCTGTTTGGGGACGTCACAACTGGTGCCGTGGTAGATCAGGATAGAACGTCACAGTCGGCGCTGCGACCGGGGGACGACGTCACATAATGAATTCCCCATATCCTGATTAATTTTTGCAATTTACATGTCACTCATATTTATATTGAACAATAATTTGTCCTCCTTTGCGGCAGCGAATGTTGCACGGTCTCCTCAAAGATGAAGAAGAGACTCAACACAACGGAGGTATGGTTTAAGATGGATGCTAATGATAACATGAAACGAACATGTGAGCAACGATGAGGTTTTAGAGAAGATGCAAACAAGGAGGAAACTTATACTTAATATGAGGAAGCGGCAGGTGATATTTCTGGGACACATAATGAGAAAAGAAGACTTGGATAATCTGATAATGACAGGTGAAATAAAGGGAAAGAGAGACAAGGAAAGGCAATGTATGACATACCTGGCGGGCTTAAGTAAGTGGATGGCAGAAAAAGGTTTGGGCGGAGTAGCAAATGGACAAAACATTGAGAACTACAAGGGAAAGGGGAACGTGGAGAGCCACGATCGCCTGCTTCCTGAAGGGACATAAAAGAAGAAGAATGAGGAAGAAGGTCTTTGAGAAGTTGACATTCACAGGATATACTGAAGGCAAGATGGACACAGAGAAACAGCGAATAACCTACCTAATAAGTTTGTGTAAATGGATGACAGTGTTACAGTTTTTTGTGTATATGTATGATTGTATATAACTAGTGAGCGAGTCAAAATGACTCAACTCGCTTTATAGTCCACCAATAGAAGGTTAACCAACAAGAAGCCGCAGAACATTGTATCCGTCGTGTATAAAGGCGGCCATCTTTGTTTTCCTACCGGAAAGACCAGTGCCAACTTGACAGACGAAGATGATAGAAGGAAGAACTACGCTTTCCTACTTTGCTACGATATCCACTGCGATCCTGAACTACGCTTTCCTACTGTCTCCGAAATATTCACTGCCAACCTCTGGATTCTATACTCGAAAACGACCGTCAAAATGTTTAACAATGGTTATGAGCGCAGATCACGATTATATTTTGACGGGAATGAATCGAGATATGAATTATGGGAGACGAAGTTTTTAGGCTACCTCAGAATACAAAAACTCCATGACATCATCCTTTGCAAAGTCGACCAGGAGGGGGGATGATGATTTTATGGAAAGAAATGCGACCGTGTTCGCTGAATTAATACAATTCCTGGATGACCGGAGTTTGTATTTAATAATGAGAGAGGCCAAGGACAATGGCCGGAGAGCTCTACAGATTTTGCGTGAACACTATTTGTCAAAAGGTAAGCCTAAAATTATTGCTTTATATATTGAACTAACCACATTAAAAAGACGAGAAAATGAATTTATAACTGATTATATCAACCGAGCGGAGAATGTTACAAATGCCTTAAAAATTGCAGGTGAGACTATCTCGGATGGGCTGCAAATAGCCATGGTTTTGAAGGGTTTGCCACCGTCATTCAAACCATTCACGACTGTTATAACTCAAAAAGATAAACAACTAACTTTCACTGAGTTTAAAATGGCGTTACGTAGCTATGAAGAAACTGTAACAGACAGAACAGGGACTGGGAGGGGTGGTAAAAGGACAATCATTATTAAGGATTTCAAAGGATAAAAAGATGTCGGGAGACATGATCGCCCACGTATAGCAAACACAAGGCAAGTAGAAGAAACAGAAGGAGACTGATCAAATGTGTGTGGGCTATTTCTCTGCGTATATAATAATGATTTAAAACGGATATTTCGTCAGTGATAAGACATATCAGGAACGATGCTTTTACGGGTATAATTAGGCACAATAATTCAACGTTATTTTAATTAGCATTTGTAAATAGTTATAATCTAAATTTAAATCGGAAGAGATTTAAGTGCTTTTTTTCTTTTTCTTTTTTAATTGAGTTCACCCCAAGCAAGGCAGTAAAGCCACTGAGACACAAGGAGTTACTTGGCGTGAAAAAGCTAGACACAGAAACATTGCTAAGGAGCAAGAACAAAAGAAGAGTAATAAGGGAGACAGTAGAGAGTGATTGACATTGCATTTAAATTTTTGAAGATTAAAGTTTTCTGGAAAGCATGGAGTCGGATGGGAGTTACGCAAGAGAGAATTGCAAAAGAAATATAGAATTTGCGGTTAGATCTAGCCAGCTCAACTGTAAATTGTAATGTTTACATAAAGTAGCAATCTTAGAGTTCCTCAATATTGTTATTGACATGGCAGATCATGTAGATTCTTATTGACATGACAGTTCCTGCAGGTTCTTACTGACATGACAGTTCCTGCATATTCTTATTGACATGGCAGATCCTGTAGATTCTTATTGACATGGAAGTTCCTGCAGGTTCTTATTGACATGACGCTTCCTGCAGAACCTTATTGACATCAGTTCCAGATTCTTATTGACATGGCAGTTGCAAATCCTGCAGATTCTTATTAACATGGCAGATCCTGCAGATTCTTATTAACATGGCAGATCCTGCAGATTCTTATTAACATGACAGTTCTGCAGATTTTTATTGACATGGCAGATCCTGCAGATTCTTATTGGACATGACGTTTTCTGCAGAATCTTATTGATATCACAGTTCCTGCAGATTCTTATTGACATGGCAATAAGAATCTGCAGATTCTTTTTCACATGACAGTTCATGCAGTTTCTAATGTAGCTTTGAATATCTTCAAAAATATCTTGTAAATACCACGAATGGGAGCACATAAATCTTCAATAATTCTAGTTGTGGTTGGAATCCTGGGTCCGATTGGAAAAGTTTCTGATAAACTCATAAAAGACATCCCTGGCAGTCTATGCCTTTAGGAATGGCAAAACATTATTCTCACAGTCTAAGATGACACCCTATGAAGGACGTTATCGATGTCAAATATGTATGTGTTTGTAAGATTTTGTTTTCTTTTTTGATATAAATTTTCATTGGAAAACGTCATTTGTTTTTGCCTCCTCAGGGTGGGGGAGGTGACCAATTTAGAGTGATCTGGGATCACAACATACCCCCACCCACCAACTATTAACTTTTATGAAATTTATAATAATATTATTTTGAAAATTCGAGATCTGAGATACTGAATCTATCAGTTATGTGTCATGCGTAATACACACTTAGGCGATCATGTAACGTTCGATACATGACTGACAAGGCAAATTCTGCGGTATACCAGTTGCAATCCAAGCTATAGAATCCTGCTATTTATCCACAGAGGATTCATACCTTTCCCAAGGGTATTGGCACGTAAGTGAATGTAGTTGATTCGACTGGAATTCGAACTCGGCTCACCGATTCCTCAATCCGAGCCGATTAATCCTCCTTGCCTGAATCTATAGCAGTATAAAAAAGAAAATATTTTTTCCCGGATCGTATTGCGAATTGTCCAAATTGTCCAACACCATCGAAGACTTAAAGAAGATTCCAGCTAGCAGAATGAGAATAAATTCTCGGTAAGTTATACCGTAACAAAGTCACTAAAACGGAACAGGGAGGGGGTTAATGAATGTAAGAAAATAATTTAAAAAAAAAAACTATTAAGGAGAGAAAAAAAGATGACCTTCCGTGAACTGATAATAATGATTTTACAATGCGAGTCACATGCACAAAAAGACTCCCTGTTGAAGAAAAAAACCCTAAAACACTTTGGGATTTACATCGCAAAGAAATCAGGGAATTCAATAAGATGAAAGATGAAGAGATGTTGTTCTACAAAAGGATGCTGAGAACTCCCACAGATTCAAAGATATCATTTTCAAGGAAATAGAAACGAAAAGTCAAAGAAAGTATTATGAAATACAAACATTTTGTTAGAAACAACAACTAAAAAAACTGCAAAACTACCATGCCACAACAATCCTCCAATATAGAATATAAGCAAAGTCGAGCCTGGTCATTACCCAGATGGGTGACTGCTTGGGAATTTAAGGTGCTGTAAGCTTGGATGTACAGTTGGTGTAATGTATAATGGCTCTGAATTGTTAATTGGAATACGCATTGGGTTCGTTATATTCACTTACGGGCAAATACCTTTGAGAAAGGTTTTTATAACTTTCTCAAAGATATTTGCTAGTAAGTGTATATAACGAATCCAACTCATTTCCCCCAGCTATGGATTAATTAGTAGGACCTGCATCACTAAACTATCATTATCTAAAAATAGATATCTTACATCCAGAAAATTTTTTCTAGCTTTAAGTAACCTGCAAAGGGTTGATAAGCCTTAAAAAACGAATCTATCAAGATGTAGCTCTACAGAAGGATGCTAAGAATATCACAGACAGATAATACGAGCAGCAAGGACATTTTAAATAAACTGGAAACAGAAATAAAACATACTTCGAAGCAGAAAAAGACAGTTGAAATTACTGGGACATTTAACAAGGAAAGACGGCTTGGAGAATTTGTCACCAGCGGGATATATTAAAGTCAAG
Organism: Acanthosepion pharaonis; assembly: GCA_903632075.3. Taxonomy (NCBI): domain Eukaryota; kingdom Metazoa; phylum Mollusca; class Cephalopoda; order Sepiida; family Sepiidae; genus Acanthosepion; species Acanthosepion pharaonis. The sequence continues at coordinate 2,020,269 of CAHIKZ030001668.1, read as the reverse complement.
ACTTGCAGAATGAAACAGCGATCAATAAAATAAAAATTGCTTAGAGCTGTAACTGATAAGGAAGTTGCGGAGAGTCATAATCGTCCACGTCCTGAAGAGACAGAGAATATAAGAGTACAAGAAGAAATCACAGTTGCCAGAAGGGCGCGAGGGTAGATATACTAAGGAAAACCTAATAAGCAACAATGGTTATCTCACTGTAGAATAGTTAGTTTCACAGAATGTTATTATGATAATGAATTTGATCCTCACTGGGTGTCTCACACTTGTGACGTTTTAAGAAAAATGAAAAAAAAAAACGGTATTGCATTTAAAATCAAGAAAAAGATAACTGAAATTTCTGGGACACATAATGAAGAAAGAAGGCTTGGAGAATTTGACACACACGGGACATACGGAAAAGAGAAGTAAAGGCAAACGGAATAACCTAAATTAAAGGAATGGCAGAGAAGGAATCAGGAGAAATGGTAAGTAAACAAAAGTTCTTATAGCTACAAAAAACAGGAAGATGCGGAGAGCTATGATTGCCTCCGCTCTGAATGGTCACAGCACATTAAAGAGAATATATAAATGCACATCGGTACGTTTTCACGTGCATCTATGTTGATATATAAAGATAGGCACACTTTGTATATAATTTAGGTAGGAAGGGGGGTTGAGATAATCTGCACACTGTGGTCGTTGTATTAAAAAGTAAATAAATACATTTAGGACGGCTAAGTGGTAAACATTGTATTTTTAGCGAGTGAACGCATTCCTGGTTGGTAATCACACACAAGTATTCCTTTGTCTGCAGGCTACGAAAATATTTGTTTCTATCGCCAAATCCCTACACGTGCAGATCTATCAGGTTTTGTGGGTCGTAACAAGCGACGAAACGATTGACAAAGAAATTTGAGTAGGGAAAGATGCTTTTTTGAAACTGAGCAATATATTCTCCTGTGTGCCGTGTCCCTTCAGGACGTAGGCGATCATGGCTCTCCACTTCCTCCTATCCCTTGTAGCTCCTTGTGTTTCGTTCTTGTGCCACCTCCATCAGACCACGTTCTATCTCGCCAGGTATGTCATATATTGCTTTCCCTTGTTTCTCTTTCCCTCTATTCGACCTGTGAGTATCAGATTCTCCAGGCCCTTCTTTCTCATTACGTGTCTTAGAAATTTCAGCTGCCTCTTCCCTTGTTTGCATCCTCTTCAAAACCTCATCGTTGCTCACTCGCTCGGTTCATGATATCCTCAGCATCCTTCTGTATAACCATACCTCCGTTGGCTCTTCATCTTTGAGGAGACCGTCCAACATTCGCTGCCGTAAAGGAGGACAGAGGACACGTAGCAGCTCAGTAGTCTTTTCTTTGTTACCAAAGAAATCCTCCTGCCTCGCAGTACTCTGCCCAGCTTTTAAAATGCATCCTTGGCTATTCCAATGCGTCTTAGGATCTCAACGTTGCACTTACCGTCATCCGTCAAAACCCTACCCAGATATTTAAACTTCCACACCTGATTGATTTTACTGTACCCAACCTGCAAATCTCATAAAACCTGTTGAAATATTATAATATCCAATATGGCATTGATATCTGAACAATATCGTCAAAATGGCGCTAAGATTGAAAACAACCTTAACAGGTCATAAATCTTTCAGTATTGCCGAAGAATATGGAGAGTAATGATTCATGTTTGAAAGCGTTTACGAAAGGGCAGAAAGTAATTGAATGGTGTAAAATAAATGCTTAAAACATCGTATCCTGAATAACAGTACCAGCAATATGTGCCGTCCTGGGTAAGACGATAAACTACGTCAAGCAGCAAGGTGGTTTTGAGGAGCGTGGAACCAACTCTTAATTACTGGTGTTCCCAGGTCTACCCTGACCCGGGGTGGTAGCACCTGTTAGGTTCACAGCTATGGGCAAATAGTTAATTACTACTAGCAATACATTTTTGAAAAAACATATTACCAGCAATACTTTTTGAAAAAAAAATATTACCAGCAATACATTTTTGAAGGAAAAATATTACTAGAAACAGATTTTTGACAAAACAAAATATTACCAGCAATAAAAAAAAAATTGTCGGCATTAAATAACCCATTGAGATTAATATGCCATAAAACAAACCAACCTAAACAAAACTTGTAATATGTTGATTTTTTTTTCTAAAAGAAAAAACTTTATCATTTTAAATTTCCTATTAGAGTTTCTTTCGTCTTAATTTCTCTTGTTTTTTCCAGAAGTAATACTAGTAGCAATATCCTGAAATTGAGATGAAGTATTGTCAAACATTACACAATTTTAAAATTTCTGTCATCTTCATTTCAATTGACTAGTAGTATTAGTAGTAGTAATATTATCTGGAATTTTGACTAGATGAACCATTGTCAAACATTATTCATTTTTTATTAAGATTTCTTTCATTTTCATTTCAATTGTTTTATTTCCACGCGTATATTTTCAACGATTATTCATTTTCGACATGTATAAATTCATTTGCTTTTCATGACAACTGCGAAGACTATCAGTCTACTGCTCATAGATTTTATCGTAAAACAACCCACCCCCCATCAACATGCCTGTTTTTCCGTAACCGATCCGTAAGAGATCTCTCAATCATTTGTGGAACATAACTTTAGTTAATGGCCATTAATCATTTGGGGAACATAACTTTAGTTAATGGGCATTTTCTTCTATGAATTTTAATTTTAAAATTCGTAGGATTTTTCAAACTGTTTAAGGTATCAGTTTGTAGAGGATATATATATATATATATATATATATATATATATATATATATATATATATATATATATATATATATATATATATGTAGACAAGCTTGTGTAGTGTTTATAATTTTCATGCTTAGAGCTACTTAAATGATTGTAGTATCCCAGCTCTACTTACGTATTAAGCACTCTACGTTTTAGCTTTATTACACGCTTGGGTTTTTCTTTGGGCTAAAAACTTAAGACACTGAACGATTTGTTACACCCTATTCGGATGTTTCTAGTACTTTCTTTTTTTTTCTCCAATTTTTCTTTCCTCGGATACCAATTTGTTTTGATACATGACGATTTGTGCTATCCGAGTTTTTTCCCAACCGATATTACTATTAGTATAATAATAATAATAATAATAATAATAATAATAATAATAATAATAATAATAATAATAAATTGTTCTGACAAGTACAGCCCACACTTTACGAAGGGCTTTATCTACGTAATTTTTTTTTTTTTTTTTTTTTTTGTCAGTGGAAAGTGTCATGATGCCATTTCTAACCTTAGGTCCTGGGCGGGACCCGGAAAGAAATGTGTAAACGCCAGAAATCAAAGGAAATAATAATAATAATAATAATAATAATAATAATAATAATAATAATAATAATAATAATAATAATAATAATATATGTATGTGTGTGTGTGTGTGTGTGTGTGTTTGCGCTATCGGTGAAGAGAGAAGTGTAAGGTAAAATGCTTGGTTTGATCTCCTGTCAGCCATAAAGTAGTCCAGTTATTATATATTAACTATAATTCCGTCCGACATTAGTTCAGAAATATTAGGCATACGAGACGTGAACACATTAGACATTAACATTAGCTTCTGCTACATAAAGCTCACAAATTATTTATTTAGCATATCTGAGTCTGGCACAAGGTCGCAGTTGTTATCGTTACTCTGTTTGCTTAGAACACAGAGAAGGAAAGCACTCACCCTAACTTAAGGGCCATTCTTTTTATCTAAAAAAGAAACCTCCGCCTTTCACCATTTTCTCTCACTATGTATTTCTCCTTCACCACACTCTATATTTAATCCGTTTTTTCCTACTAGAGGGCTATTCTTATCCGATTAAAATGGATTAACTGGTGGGGATTACCAGATGACGTCGAAAAATACCATACACCCAGACACACTGCATTTCTAAATATATATTCCCAGTCGGGGAGCCTGGGTGTGACAGGACTTCTTTTTTTTTTTTTTTTAAATGAGATCAATGACTCTTCTTTGATCGATAGCCGAGCCGAAGCAGTAATGGCAGAAGCGGTAATGTTGTTAACAGCATCATATTTAGGTTGACAATATTTTGGCCTTTAAAAAAGACATCGGATGACGAGAAACTTTACATATAAAATCTGCTATCGTAGATCAGAGTATCTGTGAGGAAAACATCGCCGATAGAAATTTACGAAAATAAAGTCTACAAAAACTGGAAAGTTAACCCACTGACTTGAAAAACCTGGGTTTGATCAGGAAAGGTTCCGATAGTCTCAGTGAAAGCAGCCATTGCAATCTGTCTTCAGAAAATATAATTAAAAAAAATGTTACAATCATATATCGCATATTACGAAGCGTTTCATCTTTCTAAAAGGCGACTCTGGGCTTTTTATTTATTTGCATAAATGTACAGGAAAAAATATTATAAAGTGTCATATCTGAAGTTAGGGCTTTGGTTGGGACCCGGGTGGAAATGAGTATACAACAGAAATCAAAGGAAATAATAATAATAATAATAATAATAATAATAATAATAATAATAATAATGTGCCTCTTTATTGATATGGCAGTCCCTGCCGACTGCAATGTATCTTTGAAGATATTCAAAAAGTTGTCAAAGTACAAGGACCTTGAAATAGAAATCGCGAAAATGTGGCATATGGGAACATCAACAATCCCTGTTGTAGTTGGAGCCCTAGGACTGGTTGGAAAAGATTCCAGTGGACTAATTGAAGGGATTCCTGGAAGTCCATGCCTCAAGGAGATACAGAAAATTGTTCTGACAAGTACAGCCCACACCTTACGAAGGGCTTTATCTATGTAATCATTTTTTTTTTTTTTTTGTCAGTGGAAAGTGTCATGACGCCATTTCTAACCTTAGGTCCCTGGGCGGGACCCGGAAAGAAATGTGTAAACGCCAGAAATCAAAGAAAATAAAAATAAAAATAATAATAATAATAATTACTTAGTAGTAATTATTATTATCATTATTATTATTATAAAAACTGATAAGCACTAAAATAAACATAATAGTGATGCTAATAACACCACGATTAACCATAAATGAAACCAATTTGTAATCAATCAATCTATCTATCTATCTATCTATCTATCTATCTATCTATCTATCTATCTATCTATCTATCCCAGTCTGTTTTGATCTAGCCATCTATCAATATTAGTCTGTTCATATCTATCTATCTATCTATCTATCTATCTATCTATCTATCTATCTATCTATCTATGTATCTATCTATCACTATCTCATTCTCTTTATCTCTCCCTCTCTCCCTCTCTATCTCAATCTCTCTTTCTCCCCCTCTCTCCCCTCTCTCTCTCTTCTCTCTCTCTCTCTCTCTCTCTCTCTCTCTCTCTCTCTCTATATATATATATATATATATATATATATATATATCAGTCTGTTCATATATATCTATCTATATTTGTCTATTCATATCTATGTATATATACATATATATCTATATCTATCTATCTATCTATCTATCTATATATATATATATATATATATATATATATATATATATTATAGTAATTTATCGTTTATCGTCTAGAAGAATCCTCAACAGAATGCAGAAATCACTGGACGGCCGTTTAGTCCTATTTGGGACTGATCTGAAGTGATATAATTCTAATTCCCTCAAAATTCTATCACTTGTATATCCATGCTTGACCCAGCTAATGCTCTGAGATGAAGTGGCTAAGGGGAAGGAAGACGTTGGATTATGAATACTTGGATGTGTATCACCATCGAATGTGTGAATAGCGTCGCTATATCGCGTCTATTCAGTTTCTTTTAACGAAGCCCGCTGGCCCAGTGGTATAACGCTTGTTTTGTATCGTAACGGCCCCGGTTCGATTCTAGGTCTCGGATGAGCACTCCTGATGAGTACCAAATCGGACAAAACGGCCGTCCAGTGCTCCCTGTTGAAGATTCTTCTAGACTCGATGAATTACTATAATGATTATTCTAATACCCCTAAATTCTATCACACACGCATATATATAGATATTATAGTAAAGAAAGAAAGAACACTAAGATATATAATCCGGTGTTCTTATTGATATTTTTTTTTATTTTTACACAGTGCTCAATGTAAATTTACAGAGCATAAATATTAGAAATTAAATGATTTAAAAATATGATTTCATCGCTACACAGGAATTACCATGTTTCAAAAGAAGAAAACAAAATTTCAAATTCAATTATATTAAATTAAAAGTTTTAGATCTGTTTTGCCTTCAAGCGAATTTTCTAAAATTCACTTAAAGATGAAACAGAACTAATGCTTTTAATTAATTATATAATTGAATGGTTTTTAGTTTCTGTTTTTGAAACATGGTAATTCCTGTGTAGCGATGAAACCATATTTTAAATCAGTTAATATATATATATATATATATATATATATATATATATATATATATATATATATATATATATATTTCTTATCTATCTATATTAGTCTTTTAAATCTCACTCACCTTCTCTCTCTCTCTCTCTATATATATATATATATATATATATATATATATATATATATATATATATATATATATATATATATATATATATTAGTCCGTTTTTCTTGAATAAAGCAGAAAAATTGTCAGATTGTTATGTGTAAATTATCCCAGTGCATATTCCAATAAACGGACAGCAACCTGTTCATTGAATGCCAGTCGACTTTAGGCAAGGGTTCTGCACATTTACAAGCTTTTTCCCCAGCTCCACTCGCGTCGAACGTTATCATAAATGATCCATTTTTCATCTCCCGTGACAAGCAGTTTCCGATATCGAGGAAACTTGCCAACTCAGCCACGAAGGACTTCACAAAAAGCCTCGTTTTACCCTATCTAAGGCAACACGCAAGTTTTATTCATTGTGGATAAAACGGTAGTTTCACCAACGAAGCGGGTCGTTGGTTCTCTCAGTGCCAGAGGCCACATTTCTTTAATTAGATTTCTCGGTATTTTGATTAGTCATTCTAGCTTTTGTAACAACGTTTTCCCCTGGCGAAGGATCGTTAATTAATTTGAAACTTTTGAAACCATTTATTTTACATTCAACATCATCACTTGATAAGACACCGGAGGTGTTGAAACAAAATGGCTATTTTTGTAGTGATTTTATATCGTATTTTTGTTATAATTTTAATAAATAATTATATATATATATATATATATATATATATATATATATATATATATATATATATATATATATATAAGAATAATCACACATAGAATTAATCAGAAGTATCAATGCGATTATTGGCGACATCCATCGCTAGAAAACATAATATATGCATTAAAATCCTGTTCATCCATAGTGCGAGTTTTGATCCTTGAAGAAAAAACTTGTTGTCTGTAGTTTTTCAGTTTATTTGATGTTAAAATGCTAGTACTTACGGACAGTCTTCCATACATCATCAGGCATGTGTTTTTTTTTCCCTATAAAATCAAAAAACTTGAGACGATATACCTGTATGTCGACCGAAAGATGTTTTTTAATATCTGCTATTATTGACGGTTTTAAGATATCGGAACGTGCAAAGACGCAACGCTAAGTTTTTCAAAATTTTTTAAGTGAGAATTTTATTTAAATATTTCTTGTGATGTGTTAAATCCACGTATTCTATTTTTACAAGTGTATTCAGTTTTTATGTCATGAACTACTACTATGACATTACACTATATTATTGAACTATATACTTAGTTCATGACACAAATAAACTGAAAAACTACAGACAACAAGTTTTTCTTCAAGGATCAAAACTCGCACTATGGATGAAATCATATGCTGTCTAATGTTATATATATATATATATATATATATATAGAGAGAGAGAGAGAGAGAGGACAGAATCTAGGTAGAGCTCAATGTACATGACAGAGCAAGAATATAATATAAAGATATAAATATTACGATTCCAATGTAATAAACTATAACCATAGAATATTGTTGTTTGAGCCTTTTATATTATATATATATATATATATATATATATATATATATATATTATTGCCTTTATTTGCTTGTGTTTGGAAACGAACCACAAAATGCTTTTGAGCTTTGTAAACGTTAATCTCGTACAGCAGAGAGTGCAAATATTGTGGGAAGAGAAGTGGTTGCTCAAGTTAAGCCAAAATATAAAAGAGTAGTTATGTCAGCGTTTAGAATCCTGGCTTTTTATTATGTTCCAGTACTGGCTTTACATACCGGCGCGAAATACGAACCAGGCTGACCCGGCAACCAAGTGACAAATTAAGATATTAGTAAATAACAGAAACCTATGTGAGAGTAACATGTATCATTTGTTAAAATAGCGGCATATATTGAATTTTTTTCTCCCAGAATAGAATTTGAAGAATTTTTCTTAAAGAGATAGCAATAATACTGTCATTGTGAGAACTATAGAAGTACAGTTGTAATATCACGAGTTCAAATCGAGGCCAGATTTAAGGAAATGTGTATTTCTATATTATTTGTTTATTATTTAAATATAGTAGACATGTGTTGTATAGTTTGATTAATACCTATGACTGTTACCAAGTGATGATTCCATCCTGTTACTATTTGCTAACACAGAGTCAAAAGTACATAGAATTATGGAACTAGAGCTACACTGTTTCTTGTGTCCCATACAAGAAATACGATATTATGCGAAAAACTATGAGATTTTCGAGTCAGCCACTGTCAACCGTTGTGACTAAATCTCTGTTTAGAACAAGTAATAAACTCAACAATTCAGTGTACTGTTCCAGCAGCTGCATGTGTCATTAGCAAGCCTCGTATCAGATACAGCCTGTTCAAGAAACATATGCAAAACATTATTTGGTTACAAGGAATGTAGCACTTTATAATAAATTTCGATGCATAAAATCTTGACAACGGAGGTAAATGGATGGAATTATAATTATTTTCAACAATATACAGCTGGTAACATTTCCAAAAAAGGTTTTGGCGACGATAACAATATAACGATGTAATTCTTATTAAAATTCAACGGTTACAATAAATTCTTCTATGTGATGTAACCCTTTAAAACGTCAACGATCATGGCTCTTCACAACTTCCTGTCTTTCGTATAAGTATTTTGCTCTATTTTCGCTATCCTTTCTGGTCTCTATTAGGTTATTCGGTACTTTTCTCTGTCCTGCTTGCCTTCATTATATCATTTCAAATTCTACAAAGCCTCCTTCGAAGAAAAAAAAAATCTTTTACCTCTCTCTGATTCTAACTTTCCATTTTATTTCCGATTTCCAAAAACATTCATCACTGGTATTCTTAGCATCCGTCTGTATAGCCACATGTTAGTTACTTAAAGCCCTTTCTTCATCAGTGAGGAGATTGTCCAGCATTCATTATCATGAAGGAAGACCAGTATTAAATACCAGTTCAGCACACTTTTCTTTGTTTGGAACTAAATTTTCCCGTTTCTTTGCTTAGCTTTTGAAAGGCATCTTTCGGTATTTCAATGAACATTCAGATTTTCTGTAATCTGGTGAGTAAACGATTATTTTTAATTTCAAAAGAAAATACCCCCTCTTTTTCGAAAGTGAAAAGGAGGCAAGAAAACATAAATCATAATTGTGAACAAATATTTGTCATATTTGTCCACAATCATGTTACAATGCTGCAACCCGTTTATAGTTTGAATTAATTTCATGTCTGCTACAAATGATCTTGTCTAGGATTCTATTTCATGCTACTTTATGCTATGATGTAAATTTTCAATTTTTTTTTCTTTAGGTTAATATTGAATTTAGTGTAGGTCTGACAGCTGATTGGTTAGTCATGGTAAACCCACAAGCGTCATTTTAATTCTGATTTTTTTTCTCGTCTTCTCTTCTCTTTTGAAAAAAGAAGGCTATTTTGCTTTTGAAATTAAAAATAATCGTTTAATCACCACTTATTTACCAGCCACTTAGTTCCGAAACACGAAAGCTATTGTGTAACGATTTTTAACATGTTTTGTTTTAATCTCCCATAATAAATAATATCAAGCACTACTCTCTATTGAGCCCTTTATTTAAAAAAAAAAAAGAGAATTAAATGCAACAGACAGTGAAATTAGACTCTATCTGTCCTTTCATATATATATATATATATACACACACATATTCAAGCCAAGATCGAAACCCGAGCGATTTCGACACTAGTCGCAGTCTCTCACCCTTAAGCTATTGGCGCAGTTCTCGTGAGACACCAAACTTCTTCGCGCTACTTACGAGCTATTTTTGTTCTAATTTGCCATTCGATTAAACTCTGTTGATCTGATATATATATGTATATATATATATATATATATATATGTGTGTGTGTGTGTGTGTGAGAGAGAGAGAGAGAGAGAAAGAAAGAAAGAGAGAGAGAGAGTAAATTATTTTCACATCGAGTGTATCCCTAAAGGAAAAAAAGAGGAAAATCTATTCTTAGCCAAAGCGTTTCGTCCTCTGAAGCAATTTATCAAGGAAAAATTAAGCATTTATTTTCCCCGCCTTTCTATATAAACACGTGCAACGAGTTGAATCCTATATTGCCTTGATAAAGTCCCTCAGAGGAAGAAACGCAGCAGCTAAAATAGTTTCTCCTCTTGACACTTTTTAGTCACACACACACATATATATATATATATATCGATATATATATATATATATATATATATATATATATAGAGAGAGAGAGAGAGAGAGACAGCCAGACAGACAGACAGACTGAGGAAGGAGAAGAACACACATCTATACAGTTTCACGGTGCATCACGCTGGGCTAATATCAAGAAATTACTCTCTGAGAAATCGGGCAAGGTGAAATTCGAACCCAATTCTTATGATTGGACAGCCAACCGACACCATACCGATGATAAATAGACCATATTTAATATCCATCAAATGCACAACATTTGATAGCGTATTTGATTATTCGTATTTGATTATTTAATAACGATTTACTTAATCATATACTTCCTAAGCAAAACATAAAAATTAACAATAATACAACCAATAAACTGATTTTGTCTAGTTCACCTAACCACTTGGATAATGTCTCTCTAATAACAACAATATAAACAACAGATAAATGGGTTACATGACCACTACATTATCGCGTTGATTAACTTCTCTATTCAGAGTTGTCCTTTTACTAGACAATTTGCCATCCAGGGATATAGAACCAAATCTGTCCTGCTATTTATCTATAGCTGGAGGCAGAAGAAGATGATTCAGACCTTTCACAAGGGTATTAGCACGTAAGTGAATGCAATGGATTCGAATAGGATTCGAACTCGACTCTCCGATTCCTCAATCCAGATCTCCGTCCATTAGTCCACCGTGCTGGGTGGGGGCATAAATCAAAAATTACAAAATTTAATTAATTTTTTTAACTTTAATTCATATAATCATAGTATTATCTCGAATAGATAAGGGAAATAAATTTACATTATTTGAGTAAATTTACACTTTTTAAGCGGGTTCTATTTTCTCTTTTGCACGAACGTTGCTTCTTTCCATGGCAGACATCACTGATTCAAACTTTAGCGCGCTCTCTGAGTTCTGTTCGAATGCTGACCTTCTGCTCTTGGAAAATATGAGGCTTCTTCACATAAACCAGCTGGAATATTTCGCAGACACTGGATATATCTTGTATGTGATGAGTTTGAAATCAGAATGTGTTAAAATGACAGGGACACAATGTACGCTTTAAAAGCCGTTGTGAAACCATGAAACAAAAAAGTTAATCAGAATGTTGTTTTTTTTTTGGCAAAGAATTTTTTTTTATCTCGTCTTTTTTGGCGTGACTGATCCGATTGGCTTCTGAATATTCATTCGCCTTGTTTCTTCCGTGTATTTGCTGATCTTCACGTGAAGATGAATATTTCATGTATGGCTGCTGGCAAGTCTGTTCTACCTCTAATCTAAAATTCTAAAGATAACAATCAAATCTCGGCGCAGTCTTTCCTCAAATCTAATATCCATATATCTACACTTTTCTACCCCTCAAAAATGGTGTTTGGAATAGTCGTGTCGATGTCAATTTTTCATCTTATTCAATTTATGAACGGTAAACGGGGATTTTTTATATGAACTCAATAAATTCAAAATAAATTTCTTCGTGACATCGTCACGATGGCACGAAAAAAAATTATGTGAAAACTAAGCCTGGTGTAATAAAAAAATTAATAGTCCACCGACTTTGGTACCAAACTATACGGGCAGCAGGTACTTATTATTATTTATCCATCCAGTAGATTTACGGCTACGGCTCTCCACAACGTTACATCATTTGTATCTTTTAGAAACGTTTTTCTCTTGCCATACCTCCCATATCATTACGTCATCCATCCATACAAGAACATTAGATACACCCTTGTGCAAATTAATTGATACAAAACGAATCATTCCGTTATTATTTACTTTTATTTCGTATTTCTCCAATGAAACATGATCCAGTGCACATGTTAGTAATTCGTATGTCCACTACACGAAGTCTTTCCTTGCAGATTGATCACAGATTCTCGATTGGATTTAAATCAAGAGAGTTTCCGGGCCAGACTATAGTACTATGATTTCATCACTGGTAAGGTTTGCCATTGTGTTCGTGCAGCATTACAATTTTCATGCTCTTCCTTGGAGTAACGCCCATCGCAGACAATCGCCCTAGGATAACTAATCGGCAGTCGAGACAATCACGAATGACGCAATATTTTTCAAGACCAAACAACTTTCATCAAACACCCCGAAAATAGATTCATATTACTGCACACCACTGCAAATGACCTAATCTGAGGAAAAAATAGAAATCGATTACATCCTGTCACTCTAGTGGGTCACAAACTGAGTGAATGGTAAAAGAAAGGAACCTAAAGCGGTTGTTTTAATTAATTTACACAAGAGTGTCTTCCCCTGTGTCTTTTACTTTCGATATGTCCTCCGAATGTCAAATTCTTCAAGCACCCTTTTCTCATTATATGTTCAAGAAATTTCAGCTGCCACTTTCTGATTCTGAGTATAAGGCTCCTTTTTCTTTTCATTTTCCTTACGATTTCGTTGCTTCTGAGCACTGGTCATAGAATTTACTGTATCCTTGTAAAGAACCGGATTTCTGTGGCTTCCAGTCTTTTCACCATCTGTGAGGAGACTGTCCCGTATTCACTGACATATCGGAGGACGATATTGATAACTGTTAAGAAAAAAAACATTAAGCTAAATAATTTTTTTATTTTTTTAGAATTGAAGTAAATGCTTCTACGTGCACTATCCTAACATTGATATTTTTGTTCACGTTGACCAAGTTTAAGAACGCTTAAAAACAACAAAAAACAGACGATATGTTCCAAAGATGTTATCCTGTGCGCATGCGTGAGAAGAAACGAAGGAAAACAATAATAAACTGATGTCAGAGAAGGTGAATATTTCCGAAAATGAAAATTAACTGTTTGTGAAATATTATATTAAATGACAAAACAAGTGATACAGAATTTCGTAGGCCCATCGGAATAACGAAATCTGTCTTCCAAAAGCTAACTAAAGTATTAAAAAACAGGAAACGTTCGTTAGAAACAAAGAAAGGTGTTCTGACCTGCTATGTAATATCAGTCCTCTTATATGGCAATGAATTCTAGACAATATTCTCAGAGATGAAGAGGCCATGGAGATGCCGTTCTACAGAAGGATGATGAAGATGTCATGAATACAGCATATGAACAACAAATAGTTTTAAAGAGAATGGAAACAAAAAGGGCGTAGAATCAAAAGAATAAATTTGAAAGATCTGCGAAGTATAATGAAGAGAGTTGAGGCTTATAGGTTTTCATTCACATGACATACTAAAGGCAAGATAGGGCAGAGGGATACATTGAATTATAGTATATTGAACGAACTATTGCAAATGGATGGTAGAACATGCACTGGGAAGGATAACAAAGGGATATTGCTTGGAGTTACGAAGCAGAGGAAGTTATGGAGAGACATCATCGTCCATGTTCTGTAGTGGAGTCACGGTACATTGAAAAAGAAGAAAGTAAAATAAACATAATGAAAATGTAAAGCAAAATGTTTATGGGGACTTGGAATAGAGAAACGCAGGCACATCTCTATACATTTGAATTCCAAGGTTGTCATATACTAAAAAAAAAAATTGGCATCTTTATAATGAATAAAAAAATGAAAGATGTTATGAATTCAAATCATTTTTTTAATAAGGTCGCACGTTAAAAAGAAATATGGCGCCATTAATTATATAAAGAATGACAGAAATAAGAGTCAACAAGGACAGATTTGCAGCGAGAAACGTCGAAGCAAACTGAATTTTAATGAGCATTGACATGAGAGTATATCTTAATGCAATTTTCTTGCAAAGGAAAAATGAAAATGGCGCAAAATCATACGAAAACTTTTGTATAAAAATGTCATTATGCCAAAGCGTTGGGTGTTTTTAAATCTGTCGTAATGTCAGCTTCTAATAAATACTGACAAATATTTTAGACATGATGTCAGTCTGCCACTTGATAAGTTTACTTTTATTACGATGCTTTTGGTGTAAGATACTCGAAAGCAGAGGTTAAGAACGATTCCGAAAGTTGATTGCAAGGAAATTATATTTCCCGACATTTAGAAACAGCAATAACAAAATTATTCAACTAGTGTATGTGTGTGAATTTCTTTCAAATTACGCTAACTACGCTAATCTTAGTCAATATATATATATATATATATATATATATATATATATATATATATATATATATATATATATATATATGTATATGTATGTATGTATGTATGTATGCAGATAGATAGATAGATAGATAGATAGATAGATAGATAGATAGATAGATAGATAGATAGATGCCAATATCGCTGAAAGAAACAATGATAGCCTGAAAATTGCGGGCGTGGGTAGGAGGTAACTGTAAGACGTGGTTGGTTATACCTACAATTGATGGTTATGATATATATATATATATATATATATATATATATATATATATATATATATATAATAATAATAATAAGATTTGCCCCTCAGGTGTCAACAAGTTGAGTCATCCGAGGTTTTTCAAGCAGTAGTAATTCTGTTAGTATATATATATATATATATATATATATATATATATATATATATATATATATATATATATAGGATGAGAAACAAACTGAAAACTCCATATATAAGCCAATTCATTTATATATATATATATATATATATATATATTTATTGATATATATATATATCTATATATATATTTACCGCGCATATATATATATATATATATATATATATATATATATGAGCGCTTATATACACACACTTTTCACACATATACATATATATATATATAAATTTATTAAAAAATTATATCATAAATATGTTATAAAATCACTAAAAAATAGCCATTTTCTTTCAACACTTCTGGTGTTTTATCAAGTGATGGTGTTGAATGTAGAATAAAGAGTTTTAAAAAGTTTAAATCAACCAAACATCCCTCAATAGGGAAAACGCTGTTATATAAGCTAGAATGACCAATCAAAATAGAAGTATATGAGAATTCAAAAATGACCAATCAAAATAGAAGTATATGAAAATTCAAAAAACTTGACAATGAACCTTGGTTATAATAATTAATGCTTTAATGTTGGGGTTAGATTAAAATAGAAATCATTCTAACTAATTAATATTAAATTTTACTATAAAATTGGAACTTAAAAATTACCTATTTTAAATTTAATCTGTATTAAGTTTAAAATATTATAAAATAAAAGAAAAACTAAGGAAAAAATATATATATTTTATTATTTATTTTGTTTTAAGTGAAAGGCCAAAATCTTAGAATAAACGTTAATCTAATGGGGACGTAAAACTTCATTACACCTAAGATCTATTTGAATTGGTGATATGGGCAAAGGAAGATGAAATCTTGCAAAAGACAATACATACACAAAGAGATTATAATACACAAACACGTAGACATATTTAGATATATAAACACACAAAACAGGAGATAGATGTCCACGACCCCCCACCCAAAAAAAACGAGACAACATATGCATACAATGAAAGGCATATATAAGCGATCATACACATATAGATTAATAAAGACACACACATATACACAACTAAAAAGATTCAAGTTTGAAAGTCTTAGTAAAAGAATTTGCCAAAGATATATAGATAAGAAGAGGGTTCAATAGATAAAATTTAAGAGGGGGGAATAGGAAAACAAATATTCGGCAATGAACAATGCAAAGAAAAAAGACACTAAAATATATAGAAATGAACAGAAAAAATAAATATATACGCATAAACACACATAAAAAACACCAAATTTAAATGTCCAGGCAAAATACAACACTTAAAATAAAACCAGCTAATATATAAAATAAATAACACATAAACACACAATTATATACAAATATCTCATATATACTTATATACGCATTAGTACATAAACACGAGTACAAATATATAGCAATATATATAAAAATACATACATACGTATGTGTACACACATGTATCACTACAAATACATACATACATATGCATAGACACATACATATATATATACATATATATACATATATACATACATATATATACATACACATATACATACACACACACACGCAAATGCATATACAAAGACACATAGAAATAAATATATATATACCATCATACACAGCAACATTATATATATATATATATATATATATATATATATATATATATATATATATATATACTAACAATATTATCCAGATGACTATAAAGGATTCAGAGTCCATACAAGATTAAAATGTAACAAAATACAACTGTTGATTATTTACTCCACAAGTAATTTTAAAATCACTATCAAACAAAAGTAGATTACAGTTAGGATAGATAATTCATTCAAAAACACTAAGATATACACATAAGCAGATATATACACACACACACACACACACACATATACGCACACACTGATAAATACATACGATTTACACTCATACATATACATATACAAGCGACTAAATATATAAACATGCACATACATAACCATAAATACAAATATATATATATATATATATATATATATATATATATATATATATATATATATATATATATATATATATATATATATGTACAAACATAAACTATAAGTACAAACATATTCATATATACATACATACCCGCATATACACACACATCCGTATATATACACATGTATTATATATACATATAATATCCTGTTTGAATATATAGATATATTCAAACAGGTTTTACTAAATAATGTGGACATATCATATCGATCAGTTTTCGTTGATACTTTCAAATTCGCTGTTTGAATGCTGCCTAAATGCGATATATATATATATATTAAATTTATATATATATTTAATATACACACAATATATATATATATATATATATATATATATATATATATATATATATATATATATATATATATATTGTGTATATGTAGGCAGTATTCAAACAGCGAATTTGAGTATATATATATATATATATATATATATATATATATATATATATAAGAAAAAAAATAACTGCGAGCGTTAAACAAACACAAATGTGCCTGAGCGAGCATCTGGAACAGGGATTGGCTAATCTCCCTAATGGACGGACATCCTTGAATCTGAGCGACCAAACACACACACACACACACACACACACACACACACACACACATATATATATATATATATATATATATATATATATATATATATATATATATATATGTTCTATCCATTACTCCAACGTGCCTCCGGAAAGCAGAGTTCGAATTCCAGTCGAATCCATTGCATTCACTTACGTGTTAATACTCTTGGGAAAGGTTTGAATCCTCTTCTTTACCCTCCAGCTATGGGTAAATAACAAGACAAACTGGGTTCTATAGCTTTGGATGGCAACTGAGCTGAGATAAGATAATAGAAACGAAAAGGACATTTGTAGTTGAAACCAGAAAGTGACATTAGAAATTTGCGGACACGTAATGAAGAAAGAAAAGTCCCAGGATATATTGAAAATAAGCCGTGTATAGGGAGGGAAAGCAACCATTGAACGAGCCAATGTGCTCATGTAAATGAATGGCATTTGAGAGAAATAGGGAGATTACACCCGAACATTGCTACAAAAGATAAGACGCAGTGGAGAGACATGATCGCCCACGTTCTATACGGATGCAGTTCATAAAAGGTAGTGCATCTAAGAAGACGGTGGAAACTAGATTTGAAGATAAGTAAATGTTTTTTGTTGCCAAATTTCTCTCATCTTTTGTTCGTGCCAAGCCAACACGTGATGACTGAGTCCATTTCTTGGCCACATAGACTAGCCTGATTACGATCACATCTTCACGAATATATCTGTATCATACTAAGATTAGTTGAAGCATGCGTGCTTTTTACATTATGTCCATTAATACTGTAAATGTTGTGATTGTTAGAACAGTGTAAATATGCAAGCGTTATCGATTTCAAATCGATAAAGACCCTGTATTGTTTACGTCAGCTCACTGACAAACAGTTTATCTATGCATTTTCTATCTTTTGTTTTGTTTTTGTTTTTTTATCTTCGTATTTTTTCCGCCTTATCTGTCTTTTAAAAACAAGAAAATGATAAACTTATATCATGCTAAGGTAATGTCCTTGCTGATTAATCTGGATGAGCGTATCTTCTGAAATTTAAGGACGTGCGTGGGTGGGGTTGTAAACATTTTTGGACGGTCATATGCTATACGCGGCCAGTTGATCTGGGCAGCACTTCTACTTTTAGAAAACCTTTAACACGACGTCTCCACTGTTGAGATTGATAACGGGAAAACGGTATTTAATCAGAAATGCTTCCCTAATGATGAGTTGCGTACGACAAGGTGATATGGAGAGAATATTTGTGTTACCGACAAAAATTTTCTTTAATGGTTTTTGTAAATTATGAATTAATAAATATATTTCTTAATCGCACACTGCTTCGAAAGGTGTTCTGTATCCCGCGAACACACTGCACACAGCTAAACTACTATGTAGAAGTCAACACAAAATTCGACATCTAAACATCCTTGATAATGTTTATGAAATCAGTTGAAAGCGCTGGAAACAATTATAACTATGGAAAATTTCTATATTCTTTAACTCCTAAAAAACGGAAAAACGTTAGAATGCTGTAAAATCTTAATAAAAGATGATTACACACACATCTGTCCTGGACATTAAGTTCTACCTGAATTCTATAATTTTGGAAATTTGTATATATACATGTATGTGTATGTATGTATGTATATATATTTATATATTGTGTATATATATATATATATATATATATATATATATATATATATATATACATGTGTGTGTGTATTAACCACTAATATTTTATATATATATATATATATATATATATATATATATATATATATATATATATATACGATAAACGTGCAATCAATTTACAAATACATGAATTATTCACAAAAACTAATGCAAAGGTTAATGATTTAAATGGCGAGACATCCATCATCGCAAACAATTCAAATAGTATACAAAAACCTCCGTATCCATTATGAATGAAATGATCCTTGTTTATATAAATTTCTGCCGTATTAGTTCTTATTTTACTACAAGCTTTCGTCTGTTCCTACAGACATCTCCAGGTATAGAATAGATGTTGTTCTTGTTTTTTCTCTTAGTAATAAGAGGACAACGAAAATATATGCATTGTTGTATCCGAAAATGCTATTGAAAATGAGTTATTGTTTTTGAACGCGCAAAAGCAACGCTGAGTTTGATTTTAAATTTTTAAAGGTTGTGCGTTCATATAAAATATGGTGATGAACAAATTTTTACTGGTAAATTTTTCTGTCAAAGTGGCATGAACTATATTGTTCAATAATTACAGTAATGTCGCACTTATTATCCAAAAGTCGCACTTGGATCAGTTATTTAAATTACGATAAACGTGCAATTAACCTTTGCATTAGTTTTTGTGTGAATAATTCATGTATTTGTAAATTGATTGTAACTCATTTTCAATAGCATTTTCGGATACAACAATACATATATTTTCGTTGTCTTCTTATTACTAAGAGAAAAATCAAGAACAACAACTATTCTATACCTGAAGATGTCTGTAGGAACAAACGAAAGCTTGTAGTAAAATAAGAACTAATACGGCAGAATTTTATATAAAAAAGGATCATTTCATTCATAACGGATACGGAGGTTTTTGTATATTATTTGAATTGTTTGCGATGATGGATGTCTCGC
>CAHIKZ030001668.1:1987500-1997500 GCA_903632075.3 Acanthosepion pharaonis | reverse complement strand
TTCTGTTCATATCTATCTATCTATCTATCTATCTATCTCACTCTGTTCATATCTATCTATCTATCTATCTATCTATCTATCTATCATTTGTTTAGTTCTATCTATCTATCTATCTATCTATCAATCTATCTCACACTGTTTATATCTATCTATCTATCTATCTATCTATCTACACTGTTATATATATATATCTATATATCTATCTATCTATCTATCTATCTATCTATCTGTTTATATCTATCTATCTATCTATCTATCTATCTATCTATCTATCTATCTCACACTGTTTATATCTATCTATCTATCTATCTATCTATCTATCTATCTATCTATCTATCTCACACTGTTTATATCTATCTATCTCATTCCGTTCCTATGTATCTCAGTTTGTTTCTTATCTATCTATATTATCCATCTATCTCATTCTGTTCAAATCTATGTCAGTCTGTTCATTATCTATCTAAAACTGCTCATTATCTCTCCATCTATCTCAGTCTCTGTATTATCTATCTATCTAGCTAGCTAGCTAGCTAGCTAGCTATCTAGCTATCTCACTTTATTCATATCTATCTATCTACCTCTTTGGTATGCTTTACCAACACTAAAAAACATTTTATCTTGCCCTTGGCCATTGTAGTGCGACAATTTACCCATCGCACCCTGTATATCCTTATTTATTCTATTCCTGATTTTGAACTGTTTTATCTCATCAAGTAAGAGACTTTCTTCGATGAGACCCCCCCCCCCGACACTGCTAATGATCAAATTAGACCTGGGCTCTAATGATCACTATAATTATGTAAAATCATAGCTGGTTAGTAATAAATGTGTGATTGCTTAGGTACATCAGGTATTCTAATTAGTGAAGTGCATGCCCCAGCTTAAACCATCGATAATACGATTCACAATCATGTCTTACGAGGTTAAGTAACGTCGTGCCTGGTCAATAACTAGATGGGTGACCGCTTGGAAATATCAGGAGCTGTAAACTTGGATGTGCAGGTAATATAATGTTTTGAAATTGTTAATTGAAGCTTTGATTTCCAGTTCCCGTTGGGTTCGTTTCATTCATTGACGTGCAAATATTCTTGGAAATCTTATGAATCCTTCTTTCCTCCCGCAACTAGTTAGTAAGACTTGCATCACTAAACCATTATTACAATAGAATCCCTGACAACCGGACTAAGGTCTTCTCTAAATGAGGAATTGGTCACAAAATCCGGATATGATAGGTAAT
The DNA here is from genome assembly GCA_903632075.3 of Acanthosepion pharaonis. Taxonomy (NCBI): domain Eukaryota; kingdom Metazoa; phylum Mollusca; class Cephalopoda; order Sepiida; family Sepiidae; genus Acanthosepion; species Acanthosepion pharaonis. Next base: position 1,996,263 of record CAHIKZ030001668.1, on the reverse strand, counting down.
ATTTAGATTAAAATAAAAGAAATGAAGTTTAACATTTATTTTCATTTTTTTATAGTAAATAAAATAAGCAAATAGTGAGTGAAATATAACGGAACTGATTTTAAGAAAAAGAAATAAATTATGTAATGTTAATGAAAATTCATTAAATTAAATATGCCACGTATGCAAAACAAATAATGTAACGAGGATTTTTTAATCGCTATTGCATGATGATTCTTTCTCTTCTAATGTTATTCTCAACTTTTTCCGCATTTCGTTTTGCTTTTGTTCTTGAAATTTTTTAAAATGAAAGACATTTTGAAACTCTGCGTGCGTTATTGCAATCGACATAGCTGAATGCTTGCTCTCTTTCCATAAAACTGACAACATTTTCAATAGCTTTTTCAATTTCAGACCAGGTTTCATTGCAATCATATATTTTTTTATTTGCTTGTTCATTGTGACAGTTTGAAATCTGGAGAATAGTTTCTTCGGAAGATTTTATATCATCCAATGTTGATTTTCCTATGTTGAACTCAGCCATTAGTTACAATGAATTTTCACCAGCGTCTAGTCTGCTTAAATTTTCCACTTTTTGCGAAAACACTGTTGTTCTTTTCCTCGTATTCCCATCAACTTTTCCACCAGTCCAAGCCATTAGGGTGAAATAAGCATAGGTAAATATCCAAATTAAATTTCCTGAAAAACAAAAATTTCAAATCAGTTATATATTACACAAATTGTTCAAATATACACATCAAAATCATGTCCGGATATTCGGGATTCCGGATATGAGGCATTCCAGATATGAGGGATTCCGGATATCAGGGATTCTACTGTATTTAAAAAACTACAAATTCGCCTGCAGACGTAATTTTTTATGACTTCATATATATTTTTTTAATTTATTTGTTTTCAACGTTATTTTAATGGATACTCATATTTGAGTAAATGCTCTGTTTTCATAAATAAACAGTATATTTATTTACATTATTAGAACTATTGACGTCATTTTTGTCGACATATTTATTACAACGTTTCGGCCGTTGTATGTTGTTCTGGGTATTATAAACCTAATGACATCAGCAACCATTTTTTACCAGTGTTCATATTGCATTTTTTTGCTGTTATCATTGCATGTTTTACCAGAGCTTATATTGCAATTCTGTTGTCATTATCGCTATTCTCTAGCACTCCTTATTACTGGTTCCCATACTGTAGTCATTTCTATGCTTGGTCGGCTCAGGAGATTTTCGTGGCCCAGCATATGTGCTGATTCCATAAGTTTACAAATTTTACAATGGTGTTCTTTGTCTATGATCTCAACCTGATCCTCTAAAGGGCGGTGATCTCCCTTTTCTCTCCATATGTGGTCAGACATGCCTGATTGTTCCATTCCAGCTTTTTGGTGTTCTTGAAGCCTCACCTTAAGGGGGAGGCCTGTCTCCCCTTTTATATTTCTTTCCGCAGCTGCACGAGATAGCGTACACACAGTCTTTCGTCATGTTCTCCTCTATGGGGGGGTCTTACTTGGGAGAGATATCTGCGAAGTGTAGTCCAGCTTTTGAAGTTTGTCCTGATGTTATATGGACCGCAGATCCTTTGTATTTTCTCTGATAAACCCTTCACATAAGGCACAAAGATGAAGACAATAGTCCGAATAATATAAATAGTATACATAATACCTCATCTCAGAAATATAGAGAGTATATTTATTTACAACCTCCGACCTGAATATTCGAGCAAACTTTTAGAAAAATATGCGCCATCCGGCAGAATTCGAACCTGTGTTATCTAGGGAAAAGCGGTTAAATTCACTATAATAGTCCAAACGCAAGCAGTTAAATTCTACAGGATATGTAATGACACGTTGCCTGAAAAAAAAACCCTTTTTCAAGTCTATTGGATTTGATGCCAATGAAATACATATTGGATTTGATGCCAATGAAATACATATTGGATTTGATGCCAATGAAATACATATTGGATTTGATGCCAATGAAATACATATTCCTGTAGCCTTTATCTTAGTGATGCATTCAGGCATTAAATTCCTTATCTTTTATACAAAGATTAATATTATTTTATTAATGATAATAATATTATTATTATACAAAGATTAATATTGCACTTAGTTTTATCATACCCTAAATCTTACAATTCTTAAAAAAGATATTACCCTAATTTTTATTTTAAAATAAAATATATATTATAATAAGGAATTTACTTACATAATTTAGAATATAACTATATGAAAGATTTGCTGATAATTTTAGAAAGAGAAGCCCACTACGTGACGAAGAAGAAAAAATTAAAAGAATGGTACTTTTACCCCAATCAGTGAAATGGTTGTAGGTCAAATATTCCGGTTTGAGGGAGTGAAGGTAATTTGCCAACCGAAACCATTGACTCCTAATAGCTCGAAATGCCCGTGTGTATTTGCTGATAACAAAAATAACTTTCTGTTATTTTATTTTCATTTTTTTTTTATTAATGGAGAAATTCTAAGAAAGAAAATGGCTTGGATTTTCCATTTCCTTTCGGTTATTTTAGGGAAATTTTAGTAATGACTTTTATATACACCAAATAATTTGTATCATCCCAATGCCCCCTTTTCATTCAACAATTCTATTAACGATTAAATTCAACGCATAGAAGATAAAATGAAATAAAACTGGATAATCTGTGAAACCTTTTGTACAATATGAATATATAATTATACGTATCGAATACAAGAGATGAAGCAACAATTCTTGGAAATGCAAAATGAAGACAATGGCTCAAATAAACGAATAACTGCTAAAGGTCAAAGAGTTTTAATTATAAAACATGACGTAAACAAACCCACTGAAGGAAAAGTGAAAATCTTAGGAACAGGTTCAATATAATTTTGAGCAGAAGCAACAAAAAAAGCCACCGGGCGGAGAAGTGCAAAACGCAGAGAAATGTGCAGAAAACATGCGATAAAAGGAAACGTAGCCCTCAGTAGCAGTAGTTGGGGATTTCTTGCCAGAGGCAGAAGATTGGCTCTACACTATCTTCCTACACCTATTTACTTCAGAAGAGTTACAGGAGATTCCGAAGTTGTCTGGAGACCATGGTTGAAGTTAAATCATATATTGAAATTCTAATTTCAAGACATTTTTTGTGTAGTTTTGATAAATATATCTAATAAATGAGGTGTCAGTTTTGTTTTCATTTTTATGTCATTTAGACAAAAATTTATCCGTCTTACCCAGTATATATATATATATATATATATATATATAATTAAGTAATTCATCGAGTCTAGAGGAAACCCCAGTAGAGTGAAGAAAGCACTGAACGGCCGTTTCATCCTATATTTGAGACTCATCAGAAGTGCGCATTTACTACCTAGAATTGAAACCTGGACAGTTACGTTATCAGGCAAACGTCATATCAACTGAGCTTCGGTGACGAAGAGGTGTCGAATTAGACTCGATATAGCACCGCTCGATCACATATTCCGTTATGGAACTCATCCGAGTTTCCCTTGCCCATAGGAGTGTTCCCCCACGAGCCACGTCTTCTATCTCCAAACCGCTCCATCTAGAGCATCAGAAGCCGATTCAAGCAATGATGTACAAGTGATAGAAATTATTAGGTGGATTTGAGATAATCATAATTTGCTAATTTATCGAATCTAGAAGAAACCTCAGCAATATATATATATATATATATATATATATATATATATATATATATATATATATATGGGTAAATAGCAAGACAGCCTGGGTTCTATAGGCTTGGATGGTAACTGGTCTAGCAGAAGGACAACTCTGAATTCAAAACCTGCTGAGGATCGGTTGGAGACCTTGTGACACGTAGTGCACTAGGTCTCTGTATTCGGCTCTTCAAAAATTGCGGTTGCTTCTGCACAAAAACATCACCACTATAACCAAATCATATGTGCAGGGTGCAACCATGTAAAGACTTTTGTCATGTAATCTAACTTTCCCATGCGTAGCTCGACAATCTTTGCAGCATTGCATGCCACTTTTTCGCCGGGTTTGAAATATTTCTGGGAATCGGATTTTTTCTTGTTTTCCGCCATTTTTTTTTAATTCGGCAGCAGTTTATCAAACACCAATCAAATTCTCCTTGCGAACATTAGTCCTACGGGGACATACCTGATACAGTGTTAGGATCAAGTGTCAACCGATATACACGTAAAAACTGCTGTAATAATATGTCCTCTCTTTCACCTCCATTGTTTTTAATGCACTTTGAATAGAATTTTGATATGATGTATCGCAAAGGTTTTACAAAAACTTTCAAACACTTTTGCAGTAAATAGCGTGGCGTTCTCCTAAACAATGCTATCCGAGACACCGTATCTAACAAATAATTAATTCAAGAAGTTTATTGTAATTGTAGAAGTTGTATTTTAAAATTTCATTTGTAAAACCTGCGATCGACGATTAGTTTGCAGTGCCGCGAAATCAATCTGTAATCTCGACCAATGTGTGTCTGTCTTTGGCTGAGTTTGAAATATAACTAGTGATTTTGCTGGCATGGCACTACCTCTGCACGCTTTTACGAATCTCTCTATGTCTTTGTCCATATTGGGCTAGCTGCACATGAGGTATTTCATTCTAGAGATACCTGGATGTCCTGGATGAAATTCTTTCAACATCTTTTTCTGAAGAGATGCAGGCATTACCACTCTTTCACTAGACATTAAAACCTCATCGCAGATTGAGGAAATATTGTCACCGTCAGTTTTCGATTTATTTTTCACCTTCAATTTCCACCTTACTTGTTTTTTTCTTTAATAAAAGTATCGACCAGAGCTTTTATTTTAATTTCATCCAGCGTTACTTGTCGATCACGTACGGTATTGCAGAAAACGATCTTAATTTCATTCTCATCTCTTAGCACCGCAATTACTGCATCTTCTAAATGTTCACATAATTTTGGTAATGAGCCTCGACAAACCATCTGCATGGCAGGAATTCCATTTTAATATTCTAATTCAACAAAATTGTCCTCCATCTCTGTAGTCGATTCACTGTATTTGTCGGGATACCGTTTTTCGATACGAAAATTGATAATGACGAAGCGGACTGCGTATGTAGGATGAAATCTCTACTGTGGATGAATTTGTGAAATGTTTACGTAGCAAAAATGATTCCCAACGTTTCTTTCTCTATCTGGCTATAATACTTCACGGCGATAAAAGTGTTCTTGATGCATGCGCTATCGTTTTAACAAACTATCTTTGTGCTTATGAAAAATCACAGCACCGATACCGTAGTTACTATCGTCGCTCGCCAAGATTATTTCTAATTTGAGATCAAAATGCGAGGGAAATATGTCTGACGTTAGAATCTCAATTTTTTTTTCGAATGTTTTTTTGGCTTTCAGTTGTGCAATTCCCCTTGGAGTCATTTTTAGTAAATTATTTAATGATGCTTACAAAAATGCATGTTCAGAATTATGTACATGTTTGTACATTATGATAATTTGAGAAACTTAAAAATGCTTGTTAGGGGAGGTCATGTTTTTAATCGCCCTTGCTCTGGTTGGATCTGGTTTCCTATCGTTTTCATCGATGATTTGGTCAAAATATTTCATTTTCGGCATGAAAACTTCGCATTTCTCATCACTCAGTTTAAACCCGTATTGGTTTATTTTTCTGAATACCTCATTTACGTGTTGAATAGGCTGCTCTCGATTTTCACTTTTTATTAAAATGTCATCTAAGTGATCTCGATGTTTAGATCGCACAACATTGTGTCCATTACTTGATGAAAAGTTCCAGGTGCTACCTTAAACATAGACTGTTCTAGTTCCTCAAGGAAACATAGCACAGTGAAAAAAGGTGTTAGTTAGATCCAGTGACAATACCCAAAGAGTGTGAGGTCAATACCCGGTTAAGGCAGTGGAGAACTTAGAGAGGGGAATTAACAGAAGATAACTGATAACTGACATCCATTAAACATGGCATGTGGAACTAGAACAGTCTAACCCAGTGAGCGAATTAAAGGGTTCAGTTCGACATTCCAACCACCTGAAGAAAGCCGGAGCGTACAACGGCCGAAACGTTGTAATAAATATGACGACAAAGATGAGAACAATAGTCCGAATAATGTAAATAGTTTTGGGGTTTATTTGAAGTGGGATAAAAAGAACGTATGTTATATTTCACTCAATACCTCAACAATACATTTCCAATACACTTGATTTACCCTCCTTCTCACCTTCTACCACACACCCCACTTCCGGTGCTTATTCATGTTTTTTTAGCGTTCATTTTTTTTTATTTCTTAAAAAGTAAAGCGTTAAGAAATCACTTGACCGAATTCGCCTGAAGATACGAAAAGTTTGAAAACAAGGTAGCACAATCGACTAATTTCCTAATTTTCCATATATATATACTTTTTTTAAGCATTTCACCACAAGCAAGGCGGGAAGCCACTAGGACGCAAGGGGTTACAGAAAATTTAGAGCAAGATCAGATAAGTGTGATAGAAGAAAGGATGAGGAGAAGAGTAGTGGATAGATCAAGGCAACTGGAGATGTCGACTGACATTACATTTGAATAGCTGGAGATTATAGCTCACAGGGAAACAGGAATAAGAAAGGAAGTTCCACAGGCGAGAGATGCGAGACATGAAGCTATTGGAGTAGAAGAGACGGCTACATTTAGGAGTTTCGACAGTGAAGGAGTGAGAGCGGGATGCCAGCCTCGTATGGCGCTTGAACTCATGGCGTCTGGGAACCAGCGAATGCAGCTCCTCGGAACAATTTCCATGAAAGTATTTGTAGAACAGGCAGAGGAAGGCGACGGCGCTTCTGTCAGAAAGTGACTGTAGACGAGACGCCAGGGCAGGGCCAACTACATTGCCTATCCGCCTCTGGAGCCTATCAAGAATCCCGAGGCAAACAGAAGGGGCACCAGACCATATATGGCAGCAATACTCCATGCAAGGGCGAATTGTTGATTTGTAGATCTGGAGGATCGACTCCGGGGAGAAAAACTTCCTAGCGCGGCACAGGGAGCCAACTTTCCTTGCGGTGGACAAAGCAATTGACTCAATGTATTTATTCCATCTCAGGTCAGCAGTCAACGTAAGACCGAGAAGCCGCAGAGAGTTACTCTCGAGAAGTTGAGCGTCAGACATTCTAATGGAGGGAAGGGAAGGATCTCTGTGGTGATTAAGAGAGAGCAGTTTTGTCTTAGAAGCGTTGAAGTTGACCAGCCAATTCTTGCCCCAGTTCACAATCGATTGGAGGTCCTTTTCGAGACGCACGGCCAGGTGAGTTTTGTCAGTGAGACTAGATCTGTTTTTGAGGCAGGAATAAATTGTAGTGTCATCCGCGTAGATGCCAACTTGGGAAGTTATGGCGTCAGGAAGGTCATTTATGTAGATAAGGAATAGAGTGGGGCCTAGGATGGAGCCTTGAGGAACACCTGCGTTCATGGGATAGGAAATAGATGAGAATCCGTTGAGAACGACCTTCAGTTCACGGTTTGACAGGAATGATTATATTAGGTTATATAATCGACACGTAATGCCATAACCATGGAGCTTATGAAGAAGGCCGATATATATATATATATATATATATATATATATATATATATATATATATATATATATATATATATATCATTGATGCATGTTTCATTAAATAATATAGACAAGTTTTGTTTATTTATTTCAAGTAAGTCCCTTTCATATTGTCTGATAAGCTTAATAACATTATTATTGAAAGACGAAAGGAAATCACCATATAGATAGATATTTTTTAATCCTAACTAACCTTTCGGCTTACATAAGCCATTATCAAAGATGACAATTACATTTCAATATATTAAACAATACACGGGCAAAACAATAATGATAGTCTGTTTTTGTTGCATGAAAAATTTCGAAGCAACGACTAACTCGTGGGATACAAGACGCGGAAACGAAAATTGCATCACAGCTCATGATGACACACAAAACCACGCAAGAGTGAAAACGAGAAGTATTAAGTATGGGAAGATGTTGGTATAAACCAATGGCTTCTGTTATTAAGTATAGGCATTTAAGAATGATAATGTTATTAAGCTTATCAAATATATGAAAGGAACTCACTTAAAATAAATAGACAAAATTTGTCTATATTATTTAATGAAACATGCATCAATGAAAAATTGCTGCCTAAATACACAATATATATATATATATATATATATATATATATATATATATATATATATGACAAAGTAGCAACAAATTTTCATTATGACACGTTTCGTCTATAAAAATCCATTTTCTCTGACGCCCCTGTTGAAAAATGCCCAATTCTTTTAAAAAAGCTTCTTACACAATCAAAGTGAAACCTCTTTACCAACAGGTAAAATAATAAAATTCTGCCATCTCATCACCAATCAATTTTATTTCACAAATAATAATTATCATGATTTTTACAAGAAATATTTTGGATTAACAAAGGGATCCTCTCTCTCAATGAAATGATGACTTGTATCTTAGAATTTGTCGAATCTGTTCCTTTCCAAAATATTTTACCCAAACAATCAACATTCTTCCGATATATTGATGATGATTTATTAATATATCCTCGTGATACTGACTTAACGGATCTTGTAAATAAAATAAACAAAGTCGGACATACATTAGAATTTGCATACGAAATAGAAGAATACAATTTTTTACCTTTCCTAACTATAATACTACATCGCGTTAACAATATTTTAAAACTTGGTGTACACCTGAAATCAACCAAGAAAAGCGATCTAATAATTTT
>CAHIKZ030001668.1:1945000-1980000 GCA_903632075.3 Acanthosepion pharaonis | reverse complement strand
ATATATATATATATATATATATATATATGTGTGTGTGAGTATAAGTGGCAGATGTGTAGTTTTAACAAGTAAACAATCCACACGTATGATTATTTAAATCCGATCCGTATCTAAGGTTAAGTAATAAGTTTTGTGGCCTTCATCAAAGGCTTTGCTAACTATGGCAACACGCTGGTCCGTGTCAGGATAATAAACAAGTCTCTGTGGATTTATCCCGAGAATATTGGTGCCGCCAGCCTTCCATATTGTCAGCTACTTGAAAAGGATGTTTTCTGTATTGTTATATCAAATCGAAGAAATACTAATAGAAGCTTCAGATGACATTTGTAGAACGTCTTGCTTCTCTTCCCGCTCTCTTACACAGACATGATATTAATATTTGAGAAAAATTTGAAAAGAGACGATAATGCCTTGTTTTTCTTTTCTTTTTCTTTCATCATCATCCTCATCTTCTCATTTTTCTTCATCTTCTCATTCTTTTTCATCTTCTTCATCTAGAGTCAGGCTGAGTTCATTTCTAGAATTAAATTGACACAGGTTATGTATATATGATAAAATATATTTTTAAGGTATAAATTATATTAATAGATTAATTTGAAGTGGACATTGAAGTCAATACCCACAGGTGACAGTCTGTTTCGTGCTTGAACGCAATCGTCAGCGATCCTACAGTCCACACTTAGCTCCCTGCTACTACTGACTTGTCTCATAACATTATAGAGGAGGATATTTCAGACTAGGGATGAGATTAAGGCGAGCAAAGCGATGATTCGGAAAGGGGATTTGCAATCTGCCTTGAATCGTGGGAGGCATGTTTTGATAAGAGTGGTGGTGTCCCAAGCGGTTTGAATTGAAATGAAACAAAACCTCTTTGCCAAATGTAGACTTCTTTCTTCATCTATGTGTCGCCTGCCTCCAGAACGTAGGTGATCATGTCCCTCCACTACCTCCCATCCTTTTAGCTCTATGCTATGATTGTTATTTTTATTTTTTTCCTGTTTTGCCATTCATTTACACCCTACCACGAGGGATGTATGTGGTACATGGCCAAGTTTACCGTCTGTTCTCCGAAACCGTAGACCTCGCCAAAAATATTCCCATAGAGCCCGCATAAACGACTTCAGGGCCTGTCAACCTCCCCGGACAAAACTTTGCCCTTCGGTAAAGCCTCGTCCGGGTTCCTCTCTGCTTAAGGCAGAGAGTTCGACAGTTGAACAGGCGATATCACCGTTTGCCCCTTGGGTAAGTTACTGTGCAAAAGAAATCCACTTACTTTAAAAAAAAAAACGTAAGCGTGTGACTTTCGATGCCATTGGTTCGACGGTACAAAAAAAGACTGGAGCAGACTCATTCTGTCGTTTTAGCAGTTGATAGAACAGCCGGGATGTGCTTCCTACGAGGTTGATGGAATAACCCGGATGTGCTGGCTACGGATTGAATGCATATAAAGTTAATGGCAGGGAACTCCGGAGAGAGGGTTTGAGACTATTTGGACTTAGAGCTCTGTAAATTTATTACTATTTGCTTTATTTTTGCTACAGTCACTCGATGTTTCCTCATGCGCCTCTTATCTTCAGTATGCCTTGTGAGTGTCAAATTTTCCAGGCTCTCTTTCTTTATTATGTATACCAGAAATTTCAACACTCTCTTTCATTTATATCTCCATTTTCCTTAAATCTTCCTTGTGCTCCATCTATGATATTCTCAGCAACCTTCTGTAGAACCACATCTCTGTTGCTTGAAATTTGTGTGAAGAAATTATCCAACATTCAATGCCATAGAGTAGGATTGATGTTAGTAATTCACCATTTTGTTTCAGACGAAATTTTCTTGTTTCTTAATACTAACTTTAGTTTTGTTTTTTTGTTTGTTTGTTTTTTTTGTTTTTTTTTCGCTATTCAGTGCATCTCTGGCTGGAAAATATGCAATCTTTTAATCATTACGAAAACATTATTACTGAGTAAGCTTTGTTTACACTGGCACAGAGCTAACCTGAAAGAAATACGGGCATAATGTTGCAGTAATCCATCGGTAGAAGTTCCTTTCTTCATTGAACAGGATTCAAACAGCGACCTTTGATTAGGAGTATGCAGCTCTCACCCCCCTCTCTCTCTCTCTCTCTCTCTCTCTCCAAGGAGTTTTATATTATTGTTATTATCTCGCTGTTCATATCCGATGAAACTAGAGTGTCAGGATGATGATTGCCGCTTGAAGGTCAACTCGATTCCGAGATCAGTTGGCCAAGGGCAGTTAACTTAGAAATACTCATTAACTACAATACTGCGCATTACAAATTGTAAATGATTATTCTTGGTGTTAATTTTCATTCTTAATCCGACAAGATATTTGCTTCTATATTTGATTTCTTTCTCTCTCTCTCTCTCTCTCTCTCTCTCTCTCTCTCTATCTATCTATCTATCTATCTTTTATTTGCATGGAATTGTTTTTTTTATTTATAATTATAGCTATCAGAGAAACAAGAAATAGGAAGGGAGTTCCACAGGCGAGAAGTGCGAGACATGAAGCTATTGGAGTAGAAGCGACGGCTATATTTAACAGTTTCGACAGTGAAAGGGTGAGGGCGAGATGCCAGCCTAATTGAACGCTTGAATTCATGAAGTCTGGGAACCAGCGAAAGCAGCTCATCGGTGCAGTTACCATGAAAGTATTTGTAAAAAAGACAGAAGGAGGCGACGGCACGTCTGTGGGAGAGCGACTGCAGACGAGATGCCAGATCAGGGCCATTTACGTTGCATATCCGTCTCTGTATCTTATCAAGAACCTTGGGCCAAACAGAAGGGGCTCCAGACCATATATGGCAGCAATACTCCATGCAAGAGCGAATGGTTGATTTGTAGATTTGAAGAATCGACTCCGGCGAGAAAAATTTTTACAACAAAAAATTAACAATAAAAAATAATCATGTACAATGATTAATTTATTCTTGGATCGATGCCATATATGCCAAAATGGGCCTTAAAAAGCACTACAAAGGTAAATGTCTTTTATCCGTTCACTGGTTTGGACAAACGACTGGCACAGACCATAATGACGAGATAGTTAGTTAGAACTGAACTCTTTTCAACGGCGAATCGGTCGACGGAAAAATCATTATTTTTCACTAATTTATATAATTTATACTAAAAAATTGAATATATATATTATATATCGGACACACAAAAATATATATATATATATATATATATATATATATATATATATATATATATATATATATATATATATAGATAACTAGACTCGTTTCGAAAACCCTCGAATTTTTGATTTGCTAATCAAATCAATCTCGAGGGAAAAAAAGGTTTTAAAAAAAGAAAGAGCTACAAACATGGACTTCTGCCGACAAAAAAATCGCACAGATGCAGGTCTGAAGCCCAAAGAAAAAACCCCGATACGAGTAACAACTAACTAACAAAAGAGCTCAATACAACCGTAGAGCAGACCTAGATACACCTAGTGAGCCAGACAAACCTACCTAGGTTTCACCTAAACGGATCGCCAGGGAAAGTTTGCCAAACTTTCCCTGACGATCCGTTTAGGTGAAACCTAGGTAGGTTTGTTCATCACTAGGTGTATCTATATAATTATATATATATTATATATCGCATATATATATATATATATATATATATATATATATATATATATATATATATATATATGTGTATGTATGTCTAATTTCAGACAGAACTAAAATATGTATCTGTAAAAGGACAATATGAATAAAGACAAAAGGAAAAATTATCTTTACCAACGCGTTTTGTCCTCTGACTGACTGTATTAAGGATTTTATTTTGCCACAAGATTTTATGAACAGAATCAAAAATGCTGCTTTTTTTTAATTTAAGAGACGCTTATGAATATTCATGAGGTTAACTGAAACGTCTGGGTAAATTATAGAGGAAGTTTTATGTAATTAATATATAAATTGTTTTGGTTTGGGATTAATTTATGTATTATATAATTGAAACAACACGAGGTTAGGAATTTTCTTTTATTTTTTTTAAGATTTGTACAATCACGTATGATAATGACTGACTTTTAAAAAAAGTTGTTAACATTTTATGTTGTTTGCTTTAAATGTCCGAGTCGAGAGATAGAAATGAAAATATTTTTTTTTTATCTATGCGTTTTCTGTGTTGATAGTATGTTATAAATTTGGCCATAGGATCCCGACAGAGTTATACATTAATGACAATTAGAAAAAAATGAAAGTATAATCTTTCGAAAAAACATCCGACAACTGATTTCGTCAATTAGGCTTCATCAGATCATTTTACTTTCTTTCTTCTTTTTTTTTTTTGTCACGAGCAACACCAGCTTTGGAAAATATAATAAGATTTTCATATTTTTAAACATACACAAATACACACACACACAAATCCTTTTTTCGCCTTCGATCTGATGAAGCACATTCAGCGAAATGCATAGTCGGATATTTTTTCAAAACTTCATGAAGGTTTTTCTAGCTGTCAATAATATATATATATATATATATATATATATATATATATATATATATATATATATATCGAAAATGGTTAAATGTATTGTCGAAAGCACTCGGAAAAATATTACATTTGGATAGTTTCTGTATAATTTATATACTGAAAAGAAAAAAAAAAATTATAAGATCATATGAGAAATTATATAAAAAACAATCAAAGGACCTTGTCTGGCATACTTAATAAAGCTTGCATGGAAAAAGGATTGCTGCATAAATACACAATATATATATATATATATATATATATATATATATATATATATATATATATATATATATATATGCATGTGTGCGTGTGTGTCTGTGTGTGTGCGTGTGTGTCTGTGTGTGTGCGTGTATGCGGGTAGTATAATGTATTTTCTTTAAGAATATTCTGAAGCCATAATGTCTACACATGAATCAGTTTTCTGTATTGCTTTCAAATTGACCCATACTACTAGTATGTTACTACTAATAAAAATAATAAAATGGATACTTTGTCATATCACAATATCTAGAAGGTAATGTATAAAAGCAGTTTAAAATCTTTCCGTAATTAAGGCCTAAATTTTGTTTTATTCGGCTCGCTGTGTTTATTGGCATATACAAACCTTTCCCCAATTAAACAGAGAATTTAAAAAAGAAATGAGTTGGATGGTCGATAGAATGTTAAAAGAACTTCAGTCATGTCCCCTATTTTGTTCAGTTCTAAATATATTCCGTTTTGTGCATTTATTAATTATTTATTACTTACCTGCTAGTAATAACAGCCATAATATTTGCAGCCCATATCTAACTATCATTGTCTTGGCGGTGGAGTTTTAAATTCCTAGATTTCTTCTTCTAAACTGGTTGCCAAGCACACCTATAGAGCCCAATCAGACTTTTTATTTAACTGATAGCTGATGGAGAGGAGAGAAGAGATGAATTTATACCTTTCCCTACCTTATACCTTTTGGGGGCGAAAATCTTTGATTACCAGATTTTTATTTCGGAGACCTTTACTGTTGTTCATACACTGAGTAGTGAATTTGAGGACTTATTGCATGCAAACTTACAAAATTCGAATACTTGGCGGGAAAATAGTGAGATTCTTATACGGCGTTAAATACAATACGTGAAGATGTAAATATGTTTCTTTTCATAATTATAACTATCAAGTTCAAACGAAAACATCATTAATACGTATTTCATATATTCCCCTCGAAACATTCATTTTTCTTTTTGTCACTTTCTGCTATTGAACTTCACTTACCTTGCAAGCTATGACGTCATAAAGAAGCCGGCTTTATTCTGAAAGGTCATGGTCAGTTATGCATTAAAGACAGTAGCGTTACTGATGCTTACGTCACAGTCTTGTTGCCATGGTAATATATAAAAGCAACGAGTGTAGCAAGAAGGAAGAGCTTCTGTTGATGGTTTTTATTGCATCCATCTCTATTTCTAGTATCGATCCGAGGAGAGGAGCGTTGTCCTTCTCATTGACCAACTTTTTAAGCATCAGGATAAAGATAGCAGACAGGAAAACATTTAACAATACTGACACAACGGAAATAAATTGAAGAAGTAATTTCTTATGTATGAATGTAGTTATTTCAAACTAAACGCTCCTAGAAACATCTAATGACGAATCTAATGTCCTAAAAGCATCATCTAATGGCTGTTGTTACTAACAGGTAAGTAATAAATAATTAATAAATGCACGAAAAGGAATATATTTGGAACTGAACAAAATAGGGGGCATGATTGAAGTTCTTTTAACATTCTATCGGCCTTCCAAAACCTTTCCTTTTTAAATTCTCTGTTTAAATGAGGAAAGGTTTGTATATGCCAATAAAGACAGCGGGCTAAATAAAACAAAATTTAAGCCTTAATTTTAAACAGTGCTTTTATACACTACCTCCTAAAAATTACATAATTGTGGCACAAGGCCAAAAAAGGGGAGGGGTTAAGGCTGGTCCACACTAACTATCTTCTGCCCAGCTAAACCGATTCACAACCCATTCACTCATTACAATTTACCCATTCACCACAAGAACTCGTCCATCACTAATCAATAGATATTGTGATATTTTAAAGAAATAAAACATTGGTAGTATCCATTCTATTATTTTTATTAGTAGTAAAATGATACTAGTATGGGTCAATTTGAAAGCAATACAGAAAACTGATTCATGTGTAGACATTATGGCTTTGAGGATATTCTTAAAGTAAAATAACAAACTTTTAAACAGAAAAAAAAAGTATTTACTAATCTATATCTCGTCTGGTTGGAGGCTAAAACATGTCGGGTTTCCATTGGTTAATCTTCTTTGAAAAGCAGCATATGAAGTCTTTAGTAACCGAATACAGTGCTTGAACCCAAACCAAAAGAGAAGGCAAAAATTTAAATGCCGATTCTCTAAACAAGTAAACCCATCCCTTTAAAAAAAAACTGGCGCATCATAATCTTCCTATCTTCTATTTAACCATTAACCTAAGCTTAATAAATGTGTATGTGGTATTTGAATAAATATGTGTAATGTGTGTATCCGTTAGTCAGTAAGTGTTTGTCATTGTATGTGTATATATTGAGGCATTTTCGTGTGCGAATATACATTCATGCGTATGATAATTCGTGCGTGTGTGTGTGTGTGGTAGAAAGTGTGTGAATGAGTCGTTAAGATACTGTTTTTGTGGGTATCCGTTTCAAATAATGTATGTTCATGTGCAGTTTCCGATTATATATAAGTGTGTGTGCGTGTGTATCTCTGTGTGAATGTCTATGTAAATGTATGTATGCGCGGCGAGAATGCCAAACGTGGTGAGATCATTTTAGAAACACAAGCGTATATTTAGCGTGAACAATGGAATCGAAAATGAGGGGAAATAATGAAAGAAAGACTTTAACCTGGGGAGAAAGAAAGAGAAAAGGGAAAGATTAAATAACAAAAGAAAAGAAAAAAGAAAGAACGAGAAAAGGAAAAAGGAACGAATAAATAACAAAAGAAAGAAAGAAAGAAAGAAAGAAAGAAAGAAAGAAAGAAAGAAAGAAATAGAAAAGAAAATAGGAAAGATTAAATAAGAAAAGAAACAAAGAAAGAAGGAAAAGGGAAAACTTTAATAACAAAAGAAAAGAAAAAAGAAAGAACAAGAAAAAGAAAAGGGAAACATTAAATCAAAAAGAAAGAAAGAAAAGGAAAAATTAAAAACGAAAGAAAAGAAAAAAGAAAGAAAGAAAGAAAGAAAGGACGAGAAAAAGAAAAAGGAAATATTAAATAACGAAAGAACAGAAAAAGAAAAAGAAAGAAAGACAGAAGGAAAAAAGAAAGAACAAAGCCTGAAAAAAAAAGAAGACTGGAAAAACGAAATTACAAAAGAAGAAAGGACGAATACGGAAGGAAAAAAACAAACAGAAAACGAAAGATGAAAGAACGAAATAATTAAAAGGAAAAAAAACAGGATAGAATGGAAGAAAGAATAAAAGAAAAGAAAAGAAAAAGAATAAAAAGAAGAAGCGAGAACAGAAAGAAAAACCCAAAAGATAAAAGAACGGAAGAAGAAGAAAAAAGGAAACACGGGTGGGAAAGTGAACAAAAAGAAAAAAAAATGCTGAGCAAATGAACACAAATTTAGAAAGACAAAAAGAAAAAAAAAAAAGAATGTATTTTCTAAGGATTTTCTTTAAATCGTGTAGACAGCTGAGTGATAGACATTGTGACAGAAAGCAGATTCATCTTTACTGCAATCTGTCAAACACAACAGATTATAAAAAGATGTTCTCAACACAATCTTTGAAACATCCAGGTACTCAAAAATGGATCGACTGCGGAGAATAGTCTAAAATTCGTTTTATTGAATGTGATAGCCTCGAATTCAATATGAACGCGGTTTCAAATATATTTCCATATATCATGACACCCTTCTGATTTATCACTACTCAACGTGTTTATTTGCTGACATTGCTACGTCACTGTGTTTCCACAACTCTCTTGCATTGTTAGTTTTCGTTGCTTTTTCCGATTCACTTTGGGAAATATGCTAGGTGCTTCCATCGTCGGATAATGGCTCGAACAGGTTATTTATACCACTTTCACGCTAAGGCTCCATAAAGTGTCATGGTGGACAGTTCATCAGAACAATTACCACGGAAGCATTTATAGAAAAGACACAATGAAGTCGTTGGGGAATTGACTGAATCCGAGATGCAACATCAGGACCAATAATATTGCAGATAATTCTTTTACTAATAAAAGCATGTTATTAAATAATATTTTAAACCTTTAATAAAATATTATTAAAATATTGGTGTATTTTAAATAGCTGACTTAAAATATTTGCACATCTCTCTCTCTCTCTCTCTCTCTCTCTCTCTCTCTCGATATCTATATATATATATATATATATATATATATGTAGAGAGAGAGAGAGAGAGAGATCCTTTCAAACGTGTTTTTATTCACAAATCTCTAGTAGGTTGACTTGTCATTTGCTAAAATTTAGTGCAATTCACTGACATATCGATCAACATATCACGAATGAAAAAAGTTAATAAGCAATAAGATGGACAAAACTTTTCGATATTATCCAACCAAACATCTTTGAAATAATTCGGTTTGCCGAGATACACCATATATAGCCGAGTTCGAATTCCAGTCGAATCCATTACATTCACTTACTTGGGAAAGGTATGAATCCTCTTCATCTCCCTCCAGCTATGGGTAAAATAGCAGGACAGACTGGGTTCTATAGCCTTGGATGGCAACTGGTCTAGGAGAAGGACAACTCTGAATTCAAAACCTGCGGAGGGTCGTTTGGGAACCTTGTGGCATTCGGTGCACCAGGTTTCTGTATTCGTCCCTCCAAAAAGTGTGGCTGGTCCTGCACGAGGCCTTCACAACTATAATCAAATCTCATGTGCCGGTGTCGGGATGTCGGTTTCCTGGAGACTTATCGGCCTGACCTCATACGTCGAACGCGACGGGAGAGTCGATATATATATATATATATATATATATATATATATATATATATATATATATATATGCATTTATGTATGTATGTGTGCGTGTGTATAATACACCTCAAATATATATATATATATATATATATATATATATATATATATTCAGTTGCATGGATATTAGTTTGTAACCCTGGGTTTCACGCTTTTGTGATCATACAAACTGGTTTATTTTTCTAAGCATGAAACCCAGTTACAAACTAATATCCATGCAATTGAATGTGTTAGCTCCATCACAGATATTGAGCACTTTCCACTAAATACCGCCCATATATATATATATATATATATATATATATATATATATATATATATATGTGTGTGTGTGTGTGTGTGTGTGTGTGTGTGTGTGGAGAGAGAGAGGCATCAATACAGCATGGTTTCACACCTCAATGCGATCTTCACATCAAGTGCCACTATTCCATTTGTGAACTGTGTCTGTAGCAGGTTGTGTGTATCCTACGTTTAAATATTCATTTCTTTCGTCCATATAAATTTTATCTTTTGTCTATCTTATATATACAGCATCAAACTACAATGGTTTGCTTTATATCTAATTATAAAATTTTGCTAATCTAATAACCAAATATTTCACGTTGATGAATTAAGGAGACGTAGAAAACTTTATCTACAAGACAGAGGAGAAAATTGTCCCCAAAGACACCATATCATAACACTGCGTGTTCCTTCTTTCACCCGTACGTGACGCGCATTAAGTCAGATCAATAGTCAACCATTTATATGTATATATGGGTGGTTAGAATAATCTCTTTCTGGCCATTAAACCCGAAATTTCAGGTGGTCGATTTGTAAAGTGCCTGAAAACCATATCCTGAGACATGCCTTGTGTGTGAAGTCTTGAATAGACGGAAGGATTTTTGGGTAACGTCGGTTTGAGAGTATTAGCCTTGTCCAGACAATTAATCAAACTGGATCCTATAATCAATATCAATGAAGTTTATTTTGCTTGTGTTTCGGTTATTTGACAATGGAATCCTAAAAATTTCTCGGCCTAATCCACTGTACAAAATCTGAATGAACATTATATTTTTTTAAAATTCTTTACTGGTCAGGAGGAGATCTTTTGAGCATTCTCTTCTACAGAGAGAAAAAAATCAGTGTTAGAGAAACATGAATCCTGTAATAATTGTCACGAAATATACATAAAATCTAAATAAATGATTATATGAACATAAAAGGGACTTCTTACAAAATAATACATCAAATGCGTTGGTTACCCACCGTAACGAGACTGACCACTACTTAATAATGCTACTATAATAAAAGGAAAAAAAAGTAATTCATTGCGACGTAAATGCATCGAGAGTGACTTAATCGCAAGGTCATCTACAGTAAATTTGCTTTCTGGCTCTTAAAAAATTTCACCATTCCTGGCAGATCTTCTGATATGACTGTGTGGCATAGCGACTTACAGAAGTGATGGAAAGAAAAAGACAGAGACTATAAATTAAGGCTAGATAAAAAAAAAAAAAAAATTCTAAAATTCCCAGTACCCCTGTCGTCCGTATTTGTTGTCCTACCAATATAACAAATTTAATCCGTTGGATTCCGTAAGAACGAAACACGTCACAAGTATTTTTTTATTCCATTTTGTCATACAATTTTCCCATTGGTTCGTTGTGAAATAAAAGTGAGCAAACAAAATTACAATTACTACTGCAATCAGATCGATCCCTCACTGCGAGATAAATGCATCTGACCTTATGTTTACCAACTTAATAAACATTTATGAATGACTCTAAGTGGTAAAATCAATAGCGTATTAATGTAACAGATTCGTATTTTAGTGAATTCCATCATTATCTATACCATACTTATATTAGAAAATATACTAACTCAATATTAGAAAATATCCAACACTATATTCAATCTCAATGGTTTTCACACGATATAGCCTTGTATTAAACTAATCTAAATACAGATTAAACCAAAGATAATTATTAGATTATCCAGAAAATGCAATGGCTGCGTGGATAGAACGTTCGCTTTCTGACCAGGGGACACGGCTTCGACTCTAACCATGGTCGATTTGATAGGAAGGTAATTTCATGATGTTATCTGGGTGTATCACAGGGTGCAGCCATTTTGGAAAGTACCCGAAAGCCATACCACAGGGTGATCCAAGCCTTGTGAGTGAAAATGGGTAGACGAAACTTCTTGGAAGACGTGGGTGGTTATGCTGGCACAAAGTTGCAAGTCATCGTGATCGAGGGTTTGAGCGTGTTGACGTCAGACTATTGATCACGCTAGATAACGCTCTTTCTCCCCCAAACTAAGATCCGCTCAGCAAAGTGGCAGTATAACCCATAAGTGTGCTCTGTGGATGTTAAACAGATATAAATATGCTTCAGAGATTGCCTAGCCGCCCTAGTAGACGGCCATGCTTGAATACGAGTGGCCAGACTATATATCGAGTCTTATAATCTATATCTATATCTATCTAACATATATATATATATAGAGAGAGAGAGATAGATATATATATATATATATATATATATATATATATATATATATATATAGATAGATAGATAGATAGAACTCGTACCTTTCGTCTGACTGAAACATTGACATGGATAAATTCTCTATTAGTTTTTCGACTGTTTTATTTCTTTGTTTTTTTTTGTTTTTTTTTTTTTTTTTTAGCTTTTACAGTTAATTTTCTATCTCTGACACGAACTCAGTCCACACCGGGGTTCATAAGACAAACGACCGCTATCTTCATCTGCCGAAATAAGCTATTCCCTAAATCTGTTGATCTTAGATTTTATTGTTTATTAAATATTTGCTCTGTAATAATAAATACATTGATCTCTTTTTGTAGATCAGTTTTAATATTTTATATTACTAGGATCCACTTGGATTATATACCAACAGATTTATTACCTTTAATATATATATGTGTGTGTGTGTGTATATATATGTGTGTGTGTGTGCGCGCACGTGCGTTATCATCTTTAACCTTATTGTTTAATTGGTTGTTAAAATCGTACAAAGTATCGACTTAACGTTTATATTAATAATATATATGATACAGTAATGAATTAATATATATATATATATATATATATATGGGGGGTGAGTGTGTGTGTGTGGGGGGGGGTGTAGTAATATCTATAAGATACTTTAGTAATTAGTCTCCGAGGAATTGTTCTCTCGCCCGGTAAGAGAAGTTATGAGCGTTAAGTGTCACCGGATCGTCATCCAACGACTGTCAAACAAAAAATAGTTCTGGTGACATAGAATGTCAGAACACTAAATCAATGGAGTCAGTTAGAGAATATAAAACAAAAAATGAAGAGGTTTAATTTAAATATTTTGAGCGTATGAGATGCTAGGTTGGAAAACAACTGAGATTTCGTCAGTGAGAAACACAGTGTAATTAGGAAGGTAAGCAAAATAAAAATATATATATTAAGCGCTATAAAGGACAGGAACTTCTGGAGAGTCACGATTGCCCACAGACATATTACAATATATATATATATATATATATATATATATATATATATATATATATATATATATATATATATTATGTAATATGTAAATTATTTTCAGATGGTGTGTATTTATGATGGAACAAAATGAATAAGAAACAAGTGGCAAAATTTTTAGGCGACGTGTTTCTTCCTCTCAGGGACTTTATCAATGACATCTCCGCTTTTGTTTTTAAACGTGCAACAAAATAAATCCCACATTGCCTTGATAACATTGCCTTGATAAGGTCCTTCATAGGACGAAACGCGTCGGCTGAGTTGTTTTCTCCTCTTGTCTTTTTATTCATATTATCTAATATACATACATATATATATATATATATATATATATTTGTGTGTGTGTGTGTGTGTGTGTGTGTGTGTGTGTGTGTGTGTGTGTGTGTGTGTGTGTGTGTGTGTGTGTGTGTGCAAATATGTAGAAAAATAGGAAAGAACACGTTAGGTAAATTATCCAGAGTTCGTTAGTATTTAGTGCTCAATACAGAAGTGGAGGTTAAATTATAATTATTTTTTTAAAAATATGATTCCTTCGCTACATAAAGAGTTCTCATGTTTCAAAAGCAAGAGCCAAAAACCTCAATATAATTACTGAAATTAAATTGAATTAAAGTATCAACACCTGTTTCATTCTCAAGCGAAAATTTAGGATTCCTATAGATAGATAGATAGATAGGTAGAGATATAGATATACAGTAATATTTTTATTGCTTCAAACGTTAATTTTAGTGAATACCCGTATTTGAATAGATGCTCGATTTTTTGATCAGTGTTTATTTCGCACTCGAGAAAACTTAATAAAGAAAATGTGCTCTCCGGCATGATTCGAACCTGGCACAACTTTGCATGTGAACTACCGTCGAATCCGTCGCCTTTTGACCGTTTGGCTAAAAAGAGCTCCACAATATAATAATATATATTATAGTAATATTTGAGTTTTATATAACTTTTATAGTATCGACTGAAGTAACGTCTCCTATGTAGATATAAGGGAAAATGTTAGTCTGCCTGTTGTGGACTTTTCAGATGACCTATTCACATTTTCGAAGTTGAATTCTATGTTGTATTCTTTTCTTTTTCTTTTTTTAAGTATTTCACCCCAAGCAAGGCGGCCGTGCAACTAGCACCCAAGGGGTTACAGAGAGTGAGAGCGAAAGTAAAGAGAAGTGTTTGAGGAAAAAATATACAGAAGGACAGGGATCAGAAGATGTCGATTGACATTACATTTGAATATTTGAAGATTATAGCTATCAGGGAGTTCCACTGTCGGGAAGTGCGAGAGAAGAAGCTGTCGTAGTAGAAGAAATGGTTACATTTAACCGTTTCGACAGTGAATGGGTGGGACCGAAATGCCAACCTAGTAGCATATATATATATATATATATATATATATATATATATATATATATTAGATATATACGTTAGATATATATTTTATAAATACAATATTTATGAATTAGAACAGTCTACCCCAGTGAGCGAAATAAGTAATAATAATGTTCGACATTCCAACCACCTGAAGAAGGCCGGAGCGTACAACGGCCGAAACGTTGTGATAAATATGGCGACAAAGATGAGGACAATAGTCCGAATAATGTAAATAATGCTTTATATTTTATTAGCAATTTCAAAATGATTTTAAAAAAAATGCTGTCAGGTTTTGAAGGCACAAGTAAACGACTTGAAATATAAGAGCTGTAAAATATATATGTAAAATATATATGTCTAACGTATATATATATATATATATATATATATATATATATATATATATATATATATATATATATATATACGTTAGATATATATTTTATAAATACAATATTTATGAATGACAATGTCATTAACTCCATATCAATATATGTGTATTTTTGTATGTGTATCTGAGTGTGAAAATGTAATCTCTCATCAGCCAATCTTGCGCCCGTGCTCATTTCCTGGGAACAACTTATTGACAATTGGCAGTGGAAAGTGCTGAAGACTGGAAGAGACACCAAATGAGATCGAAAGTACCGGAACTCCAAGATGTAAACAGGATTCTTATTGTCGACACAATTCACTCGATTGCTAATAACACAATCATCAATTCTGCTTGTCAGAATGCAGAAACAGCAAGACAAACAAATCGATTACGAAAAAAAAAAAAAACAGCGAAATGTCTCAATGCGAACATGGAAAAGAAGGTTGTGCAGGAAAAGTGTTGTTTTCCCAGAAGAAATCTGTATGTTTTGAACCCAGCATGAGTGTGCGGGCTGCGCGTACGTGTGGGCAAAATGGCGTGAAAGAGAACAGTTTTGTTTGTATCTGCTGATGCAGCAAACACATTCGAAATGTTAATATAGCTTCTTTTTTTTTTTGCTGCTTTCTATAGACACAAGGAAGAAATTCAGTGGCAGGCGTAGGTATTTTTCTGTTGTTTATGAGAAATTGTGATAACATAATAATACATGACACAAAATCAAATACACTGATATATATATATATATATATATATATATATATATATATATATATATATATATATATATATATATATATATGTATGTATGTAATATTAGTGGTAAATATACATACATATGCAAAATATATAAAAATATATATATACATAGGTGCATACACATACATGTATATTTTTTTAATATAAACTCCTAGAGGATAGAATCCAGGTATAACTCAATGTCCAGGACAGAGTAAGGATATAATAAAAAGGCTTAAACACTAATATTCCATGGTCATAATTTATTCCATTGGAATCGTAAATACGATCCAATTCATCAGACCTACAAATTCAAAAAACATACATATATATATATATATATATATATATATATATATATATATAGAGAGAGAGAGAGAGAGAGAGAGGCATAGAGAGACAGAGACAGAGAAACAAAGAGAGAGAGAGAGAGTACAGGTAATAAATTAGTTGGTATGTTTTGTTATTTTTTTTAAATTAAAAAAACATTTTTTTTAAATATTTATAAGCTATCTAAAAAATGTTATTGTTAATCTTCTTATATTTTATTTGTAAACATATTTTGGTAATTTTGAGTGGTAACATTTTTTTTGGGGGGGTTATATAATTAATAATTAACAATTTCGTTTTAAAACTTTTTTTTTTCGACCTTCTTTGAATTTCGCTTCATTATTCTTATAGCCCTGACTTGAGATGTTAGAGTTGGTATCTGGATCGAATTTGTGTAACATTTTTTTCCATTTAAGCCAGAAAACATTCGCCCTCCCCTGACCACAACCTGCGCAGTTTTGTGTTGTCTTTTTGGTTAGCTGTGTATCAATTTTACAACTGCAGTCTCTTTTTTTTTAATATTTAATTTTAAATTTCTACTTCCGACTGAATACAGTCCAACATTTGAATTGAATAAAGCTGACGCATAGACGTTAGTTAAAATATTCTCTACTCATAAGGTAATTTGAATTTCTCTATTATGTAATATATATATATATATATATATATATATATATATATATATATATATATATATATATATATATATATATATATATATATATATCATGTAATATATATGTATGTATATATGTATATATATATATATACATATATGATGTAGTAATATACATGCATACATATATATAGCGAATTTTCTAAAGAGACTAATGGACTTTTTATCAGTTTAAACGTTATTTTTAGTGGATATTCGTATTTGAGTAGACGTTCCGTTTATTTCTTTGTTTATTTTCGTCTACCGGCCTGAATGTTCGAGAGATATTAAAATCAGAGAAAAAATTCCGCACTCCTTTCTGATGATGGTTCTTGCCAGTCTAACTCTTGAACTTTTCTGAGAATTTGAATTCTGTATTAGAAATTGTCGCTCAACTTCTGGTTAAGTTTTCCAGCAATGGCTACCAAATAACCATGGCAACTAAACATCACATGCCAACCACAGATTGTGTCCATCATCTTTGATAGATTCCCAAACAGTCCTTCACAGTGCATGTTTTTTTCCAGCTTGTATTTAGCTCTTTTCTAAATAGTTGATTTTTTTATAGTGATGAGGTCAATATACAACTCTTTGACCCGTACAAGGGAACAGTGTCTAGTATTCGCCTAAAGTGTTGAACTTTCTTTTTTCTTATTCTTCATTTTTGATTTCCAAATAGTATTCACATTTTGCATTACTATAGACTGGCCCGGAAATTCTCCTGATTTAAATCCAATCGAGAATCTGTGGTTAATCTGCAAGGAACGACTTCGTGGAATGGACATACGAAGTACTAACATCTGCACTGGGTCATGTTTCATTGGGAAAATATTTTTTTAAAAATTAAATAATAACGGATTTATTTGTTTTGTTTCAATTAATTTCCTCAAGAGTGTAAATTGGTATTTACTGGAAATAGACTGCGATTTTGCACGCTATTTGGGTTTCAGTCTGTTAATCTTCAGTACAGACTAACACCGCCAACATAAAATATAATAAGGTCTCAGAACAGATTGTATTTTATGCTAGAGTATGTCTACATTGGTGTTGAAATAACCCTAATTGCTAGTTATTAAAAAAAAAAAACACACACACAAGGGGTCGAGATTTGACAATATGTTGAAAATTTATAAATACATCGACTGTATGCAATGTGTATGTTTTTAAAGACCTAGATGCACCTCTTCAAAACGTATGTCTGTGTCAATAGCAGGCAATGTACAGTTTTGTAACTACGTATACATAGGTTCACTGCAACGAAGGGGTTAATCATGGGAATCCCTTTGATGAAAACTTAAGGAAAATCGAAACAATAAAGAACACTTATACTCAGAATCGGAAAGAGAAAGTTGAAATCTCTTGGACACAAAATGTGGAAAGACGACTCGGAGAATTTGATACTCACAGGACATATCGAAATGGAAATGCAGAGGCAACGAAACACCTTTTTGATGAATTTGTGGGAAAAGATCTCTGAGCAAGGAGCGAGAGTCTTGGCAAAAGAACAAACGTTGCTAAGAGCTGCAAGCGATAGGAAGTCGTGGAGAGTCCTGATCACCCACGTCCTGATTAAAAAAAGGCACAGAGAAAAATATTTAAGCTGAATAACCTTTTGTAGCTGGAATCAAATTCCTTGGCATGTTGTTTTCAAAACGTTTGTTTGTGCATGCAGTGAAAGAGGAACTATGCAATCGCATCTCATTAGAAGATTGTGAATCGATTTCATTGTAGACGTTTCAATGCATTTTTAACTAAAACAGTGAAATTGGCGGTGCAGAGAATTCTGCACTTTTTTCTGTCTGTTTATTTTGCCGAACAAAGGTTTTTTTTTCTTCTATTTTGTTTTTCTCTTCACTCTTCGGCGAAACAACCGATAAAAAACGGGTCAATGAGTCAGATTTTGTTTGTTTCGGTTTAGAGAAAGAATCAGCATTTTAAGCATTTCACGTCAAGCAACGCGGGAGTGCCACTAGCATACAAGGGGTTACAGAGAATTGAGAACAATGTATAAATTGAATAAATCCGGCGAGAAAACATATCCTTGTCTTACACCCTTTCAATTTTTGTATATTTGCTGAACTCATTTTCTGCCCGCATGCATGCCTTTTCCTTTCAATACAGATACTTGATTATTCTAATATCCTTTCTGAATATGTTAAGGCTGCTAATCTTTGTGGCGTACTTTATCGAAAACCTTTGCGTAGTCTATAAAACACAGGTACACGTCCGTCTGCATTTGTATTGCCCTTTCTGGTAACATTCTGACCATTAATATCGCGTTCCTAGTTACAATGTTCTGTTCAAGACAAGAACAAGAATAATATCATTCTGACCATAAATACCACATTCCTTGTTGCTGTGTCTTTAACGAACCCAAACCGTTCTTGTACTATTTTTTTCGATCTGATTCTATTATTCATTTGTTCATCAGAATTCGGATGATAAATTTTTGTTATATGCCTTATTCGTCTGATTGTCCGATGAAGTTCACATCTACAAAGTTTTTTCTTTCTCTAATATCAGCGTTTCGACATTGGATTTTATGCATCCTGTTGATGAGCCTGATTTTTGTTCTATTATTTTTTTTATACATATATGATTTTTCGTTAAGCCATCCTCTTCAACCTATCTGTATTTCTTTTATAATTTCTTCATGCAGAGTCCTATATTATGTGTCGTACTTTGGCATTGTTTTTGTCTCCTTTTCATTTGGCCGAGAATTTCGTCTATTATCCATTCTGTTTTTTTATTTGCCTATTTCTCTTTGCGGTGATCTTGATTGCTGATATTACATAATGTGTCCAACTTCAAGTTACTATTCTCATTTTGACCATTGCATCTTCTTTTAACACTGTGCATAGATTTAATTCAAGAGTCTGATGTATTGCAATTTGTGTTCTAACTTGGCCATCTTCAATTTCCGTAGTATTGCGATATAGGTTCAGGATTATTCTAGTATCCTTCCCAAATATGTCAAGGATACATCGCAGTTTAAATCGATTTTCGTGAGGTACATTATCAAATGTCTTTGCATAATCTATAAAACACAGGTACACGTCCGTCTGCATTTGTATTGCCCTTTCTGATAACATTCTGATCATTAATATTGCGTTCTTAGTTATAATGTCCTGTTCAGGTCATACCTCCGGTCTGATTCTGATGCGCGCTCTAGTCATCCGAATTTCAGATGAGGAGTTTTGTTATATGGCGCATTAGGCTAAATAGATAGTGCTATTAAAATAGATCTGCTCAGCTCTTCCGGTATGTCGCCCCTATTGTAGATTTCAGTTATTATTTCCCTAATCTTGTCTATACCTAAATCATGTAAGGTCGTCAGCATCTCAATTACAATTCCGTCTGGCCCTTTCGCTTTGTTTCTGTTCAATTTCGCCAGTGCTGCTTCCATTTTGGTTTTTTAATATTTCCGGTCCAGTATTGCGTTTAAATTTAAAGAGTCTAGGCACCATAATGAAGAGCTCATCCGAACAATTACCATGAGTATTACCATGAGTATATATTTATAGAAAAGGGCAAAGGGAGGCAACTTTACAGGAGTGGGGAAATGCCCGAACCCAAGACGTCAAATCGGGTCCGATAATATTGCTGAGGTATATATGCAAATAAAATATCAGAGACAGAAAAATAGTAGGGATTAAGCCGTGAGATGGATTTATAGAAAGGATGAAATAGAGGCATTTGGATATGAAAAGACGTGTGTATTTACTGTTCGGTGTATGTAATCGTTAATGTGGCAAGGCTAGATAACCCTTACTCTTAATTAGTGAGTTCAATCCTGGCTGGGTGCCCTATAAAAATCAACATGAAACAACCAAGGAAAAGTCGACGTGTAAATACCGACGGGGAATATGAAGTTGGTAAACCAAGTTCAAAATCTGGATTTGTTCCGTTGACGTTTGCACTAAGGCCATCGAGAAAGGTATCAGTCCATCTCCACCCTATTCTCCACCCCTCATCTATGGGTTAAATTGCAGGTTAGAGTTGGTCTCTAGCTTTGTATGCCGACCAGTCTAGGGGAAGGAATACATTATATTCAAAACCACTGGAAAGCTAAAAGAAAAACACTCAATTTCCATAAAACTCATAATGATTCAGATATAATAAA
Source organism: Acanthosepion pharaonis (assembly GCA_903632075.3). NCBI lineage: Eukaryota > Metazoa > Mollusca > Cephalopoda > Sepiida > Sepiidae > Acanthosepion > Acanthosepion pharaonis. The sequence goes on along the minus strand of CAHIKZ030001668.1, from coordinate 1,959,392 downwards.
TTAAAAAAAACGTATTTGTGGAAAACCATGAAAGGACGTGGTGTGAAAAAATGTTTTTAATGAGAGTTGTGTGGGAGAGATATGTGCCTGTGTATGCAACATAAGTGTTTATCTCTATAGGAAGCACATTGATAAAGAAAAGCTCATGTGACTTGATTAGAAGAATCTCTTCTTTGGTTTATTGTCGTCTATCACCTTTCATCTCTTGTTAAAGTATCATCGTTACGATATAATTCCACTGAAAACTGAAGGTCTTCCTGCACTTCAAATTAAATATATCTTCTTTTATCTTTGAAAATTCATTCAGAACTACTTAAACGAATGCGTTCAGAAAATATGTCTAAACTTACTCAGAAACATATCTATATTTAGACGAGTATTTGAGTGTGAGTTTAATTTACCTGACTGAACTTTTCAGTTAAGTTAAAAGGCACCAAAGTTTGTTGCGTTATTTAATGTCGATTATCAATCTTATATGAGGAAACTCAAAAAAGAATTATTAACGGACAAGAGCAGATAATTCCGGTTTATGAAAAAATGGGACGTTACTCGGGTTTGTACGCCAGTCTGCAAGTATCCAACCGGAAGGTTTTTTGGAGGATGCAGGCGATATTTTCTCCGACCCATGAAAAGGGTATATATATATATATATATATATATATATATATATATATATATATATAGAGAGAGAGAGAGAGAGAGAGAGAGAGAGAGAGAGAAAGGAAGAGAACGACGAACAGTCTATAACAGACATCAAGAATAATAGAGAGAGATGAACGGAATACAAGAAATATATCAAGAGTGATAGATAGATAGATAGATAGATAGATAGATAGAAATGATGAGCTAATGAGCTAATTAGTAGCTAGCTAGCTAGCTAGATAGATAGATAAGATGAATAGGAAACATTCCTCAGAGAATGAGGTATGGAAAAGAATAAATTCTGTTATTTTCCTTTTGTGTTGTTTGATTTTCATTGGTCAGTCACGTTTCACGTTCATTTGACTTGTTAAACAAACGTTACCATAATTTTTGGCGTCCTGAATACAAGGTGAGACGACAAGAAATTAACGGATTCCAAGCCTAATTGAAAAACCGTGAATATTTCTTTATGTATGTAAGTGTATAAAAAATCTAGTTTGCTTATGTGGTGTTCAGGTGACAATATGTATTCGTATGTGTGTATAATCTAGTATGCATCATGTTTGATAGTTTTTCGCATGTTTATTTTGGAACGATTTTACATACATACCGTTTGTTTTAGATAAACGTACGTAAGATTCTTTAAGAATGGATTCAATAAAGGTTAATAAATAAATATAATAATTTTGAAGTGTGTTTATAATTTGTTCATTGTCTTACGAGATAGTTTGAATGGTTGTCTAAACGTAAATCTATTGTGCATTCAAACAACATTTTTAGTTTACTTTCGTGCGGTTAGTTTTAGACGCACTGGAGATCTTTTTTTGTTTTTTGACTATATTTTTGAGATGAGGTATTATGTACATTATTTACATTATTCGGACTATTGTCCTCATCTTGTCATATTTATTACAACGTTTCGGCCCTTCAGTATCTGTCTATATTTCTGAGATGAGGTATTATGTACACTATTTACATTATTCGGACTATTGTCCTCGTCTTTGTCGCCAAATTTATTACAACGTTTCGGCCCTTCAGTATCTGTCTATATTTCTGAGATGAGGTATTATGTACACTATTAACATTATTCGGCCTATTGTCCTCATCTTTGTCACCATATTCATTACAACGTTTCAGCCTTTCCGTATCTGTCTATATTTCTCAGATGAGGTATTATGTACACTATTTTCATTATTCGGACTATTGTCGTCATCTTAGTCGCCATATTTATTACAACGTTTCGGCCCTTCAGTATCAGTCTATATTTCTGAGATGAGGTATTATGTACATTATTTACATTATTCGGACTATTGTCCTCATCTTTGCTGCCATATTTATTACAACGTTTCGGTTTTTCAGTATCTGCCTGTATTTCGGAGATGAGGCATTATGAACATTATTTACATTATTCGGGGAATTTTCCTTTACGATCAAATTCATATAGATCCAGTCATTGCTTACAGCCAATCTGTCGAAGTGTAATATGACTGCCCGAACTGTGACAAAGTTTTCTAATTTTTCCATACAGCTGCATAGGGAAGTGTTTTCATGCCTTTTTAAAATATATTACTTCAAAGGGAATGAGTCCATTGTACCTTTAAGCGTTCGAGCAAATGTGCCTTTGTAGCAGGTTTATCACAAAAGTCAACATAGAAATAAAACGAAAAAAAAAGTAAACTGCTGCACACTTCATTTATGTGGAATGTTCCTTGAAGAAGTGGATAATCATAACTTTCCAGAATTTACTATCTTTTTTAGCTATAAGTAAATTTTTTTTTATCCTTCTAATTCTCTGTTCTTTTTTAAAAAAAAACTAATTTCATCCTAAGCAATCCAATAATGTCACGAAAAACGCCAGGGGTTACCGTTTCGTTTTTCGGGAACGAAGCTCCTATTTTTGTAAGCAACACCAGATTTTACATGAACAGTTTAAAGTTTTCTTTATATAATTTTCTTCATTACAGTGTGATTTTTCAATTTTTGCAAAAACTATCGGCCTTTGTAAATGGTATTCATTTTGCAATTATAATGTTAATCTCGGTACATTTCTTGAGGCTTTATTGTTTGATTAAATTATTCGTTTTTACGTCTTATCCCCCCTTCGCAGATTATTTAAAGCCAGAAAATATTTTATAGATTGCATTTTTTTAAAACAATAATTATTTAGTGATAAAAGACTTAACAATTAACCCATAATTTGGGGGTAAAAAGGAGGATTCATATCTTTCTTAAGGATATTTGAGTGTAAGTAAATCCCATGAACCCAACGGTAATTGTAACTCGACTTTCCAATTACCAATTCCGAGCTATTACCCATTAAACCACTCGCCTTGGAGTTTCAGTAATATGGTTAATAATTTGAAATTTGGAAATATAATGACCTTTTTAATTTCTCCCGTATTCACTAAGTCTCTGTATTGAGTGGCACTTAAGTCTTGTATTGAGTAAATAATAGTAAAAAAAAAAAAAAAGTCTTTACCTTTATGTCAGGACACCCAGCCCTAGACGAGCGTTTTTGCTATATCTTTATAACTTTTTTTCTCAACAATCTGCACTTAACTTTTTAAAATTTTTCTCATATCTCAATTTATTTTTTTATTTTATTTTAATGTCACTTCAAAGATTAAAAACTGACAAGTCTCCCAACATGCTTCAGTCGAAGGAAACTCTGTATGGCACGAGATAAAGCTGTAACATAGACGTTATCTGCACTTCAACCTCAATCCGGGTCAGAATGAGTCGACAAAATGTGATCAGCGTGTTTTCTCGAAAGGTTCTTAGTCTTAAACAACAATGCCCTTTAAAACACTTGTTTCATTTCATGGCTCCAACCCAATAGCTATTTAAAATAAAAACATCCTGTCACAGAATTCCGAATAGGTACTTCAAATTCCTTGTCAGTTTTATCAAATCAGTTACAGTGGCATATAAACTGGACTTTGAACTTTTATCTTTGAAAAGGTTTCAAGCGAGATTTCTAGGTATTTATTTTGTCACAAATGAAAAAATTATCAGCCATACTTAAATTTAGAGAACGGATATCTAGTAAATTATTTTAATTACAAAATATTTCATTAATAATTAGCATCTTTAGTTTTACCGCGAGATGCACAATAAAAAGCTTTTGGGTACATTCTTTAAAACACCTGTTCCCGGACGGTCACCGAAGTTAAGCAACGGGGACTCAGTACCTAGATGGCAGACCGCTTCGGAATATCAGTTGTTGTAAGCTTGGATGTGTGAATGGTGCAATATATAATTGCACGGAATTGGTAATCGAAGAGCTGAGTTCAAATTCCAGTCTGGTTTGTTATATTCACTTACTAGCAGGTAACTTTGGGAAAGGTATGAATACACCTTATTTCCTCTAGTTATGAGTTAATTGGTGAGACTTGTATCACTAAATTATTCAGTATTGCCTCCCCCACCCCGTCAAAAAAATCTAAAAATATTTTCTGGTTTAAACAAGATGCAACTTGTTGATAAACAGTAGAAACGAATCAATTAACACAGGGAGCATCAAACTCTCTAAATTAGTAAAGGTTTGAGGGTCTACATACTTTAGGATCTGATTCGGTATTTTTTCACAAATGTTTTGTTGCTTTAAACTGTTTTTTTTTTTTTCAGTTGACCGTCCTGGGTATGACGATGAACTACATCCGCGTCCTGGGTATGATGATAAACTACATCCGCGTCCTGGGTATGACAATGAACTACATCCGCGTCCTGGGTATGGCGATGAACTACATCCGCGTCCTGGGTATGACAATGAACTACATCCGCGTCCTGGACATAAAGATAAACTACATGCGCGTCCTGGGTATGACGACGAACTACATCCGCGTCCTGGGTAAGAAGTTAAGCTACATCCGCGTCCTGGGTATGACGACGATCTACATCCGCGTCCTGGGTATGACGACGACCTACATCCGCGTCCTGTGTATGACCATAAATTACATCCGCGTCCTGTGTATGACGACGACCTACATCCGCGTCCTGGGCATGAAGATAAACCACATCCACGTCCTGGGTATGGCGATGAACTACATCCGCGTCCTGGGTATGACAATGAACTACATCCGCGTCCTGGACATAAAGATAAACTACATGCGCGTCCTGGGTATGAAGACAAACTACATCCGCATCCTGGGTAAGAAGTTAAGCTACATCCGCATCCTGGGTAAGAAGTTAAGCTACATCCGCGTCCTGGGTATGACGACGATCTACATCCGCGTCCTGGGTATGACGACGACCTACATCCGCGTCCTGTGTATGACCATAAATTACATCCGTGTCCTGTGTATGACAATGAACTACATCCGCGTCCTGGGCATGAAGATAAACTATATCCGCGTCCTGGGTATGGCGATGAACTACATCCGCGTCCTGGGTATGACGAAAAACTTCATCCGCGTCCTGGTTATGAGGATAAACTATATCCGCTTCTAGCTATGACTATGAATTACATCCGACAGCAAGGCCTTTGATCAGGAGGCTTTGAAGAGCTTAGAACCACCACTTAATTACTGGTGTTCCCATGTCCACCTTGACCCGGGTGGTAGCAGCTGTTAGAGTCCCAACCACGGACAAATAGTTAACCCTCAAACTGGGGTCAAAACACTATGAAAGTGTAAAAATAGGTTTTAATACCAGAAATATGTTTTTGTAAAAAAAAATTCTCAGCAATAAATTTTTGAAGAAAAATTATTACCAGCAATACATTATTAACTGCAATACATTTTTGAAAAAAAAATATCACCATCAATGCATTTTGAAGAAAAAAAAATATTACCAGCAATAAAAATCTTGTCGGTATTAAATAAGCCATCGAGGTTGATACGCCGTAAAACAAAACAGACCAATCCAGTTGCTGACTAATGAGTTGAGTATTTTACTCTCAGTGATAGAGGTTCATTTTTGGCCGCTTTGCTTTTTTGTTACTTGATTCCTGCGCACCCTCAAAAAGTCATATTCAGCACCAATTCTATTTTAAACGAACCAGTAACAATTTACCCGTTTCATGTAATTCATTATAAAGAATTAGTTTTCGAATCGCAATGCAAACGGAAATCATTTTCTCTAGAAAATTCCGTTTAGGTTCTAATGCTGAAGTTTGTCTTGAATATACGAACGACTGTTTTCGTTGTCGATGTTCCTTGTAAATAAAGTTTTCATTGCCAGCGAATATCTCGTCCTACAAAATCGTTTTTCTGTATCAAGAAAAAAATATATATTTGAACACTGAGTGATATGCATTTCAGTATGCTCGCATCGAAGCCATTTTCCTAAATTAAAATAATGTGCCCAAGGGATAGATTCTTTTCGCACGGTTAATCATGTGATTTTTATAACTACTATTTTATATCGATGAGGATATTCAATATTGTAATTGAGAAGACACCAAGATATGCTCGTGAGTTCTTTTTTTGTATGTGTTGAATTAATAAATTTATAAATGTTACCAAGAAATAAAACATCAATAATTTTGAGACAGTTAAAATGAAGGACGGAGTTGTTATAAAAGATTTCTTTAAGATGATTTTTTTGTCTATATTTCTGAGATGAGGTATTATGTACAGTATTTACATTATTCGGACTATTGTCCTCATCTTTGTCGCTATATTTATTACAACGTTTCGGCCTTTCAGTATCTGTCTATATTTCTGAGATGAGGTATTACGTACACTATTTACATTATTCGGACTATTGTCCTCATTTTTGTCGCCATATTTATTACAACGTTTCGGCCTTTCAGTATCTGTCTATATTTCGGAGATGAGATAACTGGCCAGGAAACTCTCCTGATTTAAATCCAGTCGAGAATCTGTGATCAATCTGCAAGGAACGACTTTGTTGAATGGACATACGAATTGCTAACATGTGCGCTGGGCCATGTTTCTTTCGACAAATACGAACAAAGAGTAAATAATGACGTAATTATTCGTTTTGTTTCAATTAATTTGCGTAAGGGCGTAGTAGTTTCCTTAAAGACAACTGATATTAAGCTTTTTATTCCATTTTTCTTGTTTTCGTATCTTACGTGTATTTCTTTTTATCTGCATGTAAAGTGTATAAAAATAGTCTAACTGTTTTATATATCCGAACTCTTTCGGTTATAAGCCATTATCAAGAGTGTTTTAACTAAATATGCAGGTTTTTATGTATGTGTATATACAATGATGAGAATGAATTTTTTTCCAAATACGGTTAGTACATTTTAGCCGTGTTCATAGTTGATATTATTGACTGTGAAAGAATATGATAAAAATTACTATTAAGGAGAGAGGACGATAAAAGTATAAGAATTAAGAAAACAGAAGATAACGATTGATATTACGTTTAAATTTTTGAGTATGAAAGCTAACTGAGAAGCAACAAGCCGGAAGAGAGTTCCACAAGCAATATGTGAGATAGAAAAAACTACTAGTAATAAACTTACGTTTACATCTCGCCATTTCAAGTGTAGGATGATAAGATCTGCCGTTAATCTAGTACTGCGATTAAATTCGTAAAGTTATCAGAAGTTCATCAGAAAAATTAGCATGAAAGTATTGACAGAAAAGTCATAGGGAACTTACGCTACGGCGGGGAAAGAGACTGAAGCCGAGATGCCTGGTCAGGACCAATAACATTGCAGAGTCTTCTTTGGATTTTATCAAGAATCTCTAAATACATAACAGAAACACCGGACTAAAAGAGTAAATTTATTCAATAAAATCACCACTGGCTTCAAGCATGACTTTCAGACGACTTCCGAATTTCCTGCAACTCTGGACGGACTCCTTGTTTAAGTTGGTGAATGCAGCCATAATCTTTGCTTTCAGTTCACCTAAGTGTAGAAGGAGTTTTATTGGTCTCTCGATCAAACAGCCCCCCACACGTTAAAATCAAGACTGCCGAAGTCTGGGGAGATATGTGACCAGATGCATGGGTTGCATAAATTGTCTGTCAGCACTGACTGGGTCCTTCTGCATTTGTGGCATTGTGCAGAGTCATAGAGTTTTCCAGCAGCCACCCATTTGACTCAGGGCAGGACTAACTCCTCAAGACACTTAATGTAGGCCTTTGTGTTGAATCTGAGACCCTGTGGGAAGATAAATGAAGGCATAACGTCGCCATTACTAGTGACCACTCCAAACACCTTCGTAATCACCATTAGATTCATCCAACTCTTTCGGAATCCTCTGCACTGTCATAACATTGCCTACCAAACACTCTGAAATGTCCCTATTGGAACTTCCGATCCGGATGTCTAGTAGTACAGCATGCCCTTTTCAAATTTCTGGCGGAGTTAATTGCTATATGGTGCTGTTTTTCTCACAGATCGTACCCAAATGACTCTAATTTAGTCGACAAAATAAAAAATAAACTACGCGCATGCGCGAAATTAAAATTATAAAATGTCGACAATTTACCCATGAAACCCACTTGAAAATATATTTTCAATTGAGCACTGTTGAATGACAAGCTAATTCGAAAAACAACGGTCAATTGCGTAAAAATGCGAAGCTCTTCAGTAAAATCAATGAAGCACTTTGGCTGCTAGGCGCAATTTACGCTTGTAAAAACAATACGCTAGCTTTGGCTGACTCTTCCTGTCGAGTGAAGATAGCTAGAAGACTGACACCAAATCGGTTGGGTTTCGATCCGGGCTTGAGGCATTCGGTTGTCTAGTCGCACTGAGGAGCTGTGATACAGCGAAACAGTACTGTCTGCGAATGACATATATATAAATATATATATATATATATATATATATATATATATATATATATATATATTAAGACATTTTTATGTTTATAATTTCTTTTTGTAGATACAAATATTTAAGTAAATGCTCTGTTTTATAATAAACAACATTTACCGGCCTGAATGTCCGAGAAATTTTCATAGAAAATATTCGTCCTCCGAATATATATAGTTTATGTAAATTTAAGTAATCCGTATGGGTAGACCTGAGGAGGATGATATCCAGAGAGCTCAATGTAAAATTCAGAGCGGATATGTTTGAATAAAAGACAGACCACGTTAAGATTCCATGTAATAAGTTATTTCGCCATAACCCTTTAACAGGGTTCTGGATCATCAGACTTTACTTCCAAAAGCTGAAATGAAAAGTGAAAAGAAATTCACACGTTTTTACGGACCTCATCAAGTATACACAAAGTTAACGAATATATATATATATATATATATATATATATATATATATATATATATTATCACAGATAGAAAACGTGAAGCACTTGATAATAATAAAAAACATCACGAGAATGATCATCCAAAATATCTTGAAGACTTCTGACAAGTTATGGCACAGCTACGGGATCACTGGGAAAATCCTGTTAGATATAACGTCTTCCTTCTCTAATGTCTTTTGAAGGTCGTAGTTAATTGTTAAGCTTCCTAGTCCCATAGATTCAATTCAAGAATCTATTGAGGTACTGTCTTCACTCCTAAGATTTTTAGGCTTTATATTAACAACCTGCCTAAGAACATTCTCAGATCATTGGAAAAATGTAGAAAATGATTTTTATTGCATTTGAGAATTTTATTCGGTTAATTAAAATTATAAAAACATTCCAATGAGTATGACTTTTTATCACTAAAATCATTTTAGGGTGATTTTGAGCATTTGATTGGGGGATGTAACATTATAAAAAGGTTCCCGGGAGTATGCTTTAGGTTCACTAAAAATCCTTTTAGGTGGCACTTATGCTTTTTATTGGGTGAATTGACAGTATAAATATGAATCTCATGTGTATGTTTTACAATGAATAAAAAAAAAATTGTCAGTCCCTCAAGCATTGTATTAGGTGAATTAACAGTATAAAAAATGGCACTAGTAAGTATGTTTTATGTTCAATAAAAAACTTTTTTGAGGCCCTTATGCATTGTATTGGGTAAATTGACAGTATAAAAATGACTCATGAGTATGTTTTATAATCAATAAAAAACATTTTCCAGGCCGTAATATATGGTATTGTTGAATTAACAGTATAAAAATGACTCTCGCGAGTATGCTTTAGGTTCGCTAAAAATATTTAGTGTGGCCCTTGAGCATTGTATTTGGTGAATTAACCGTATAAAAACGTTTATTGTTGCAATAAATCATTGCAATGTGTAAAAATCTATAAGACATAAAGTCTTAAAAAACTCTTTGGCGTTAAATCTTATGCATTTCATCTCTTTAACATTTCAATAATCTTTAGCCGTCAATATTTCTCTTGCTTTTTTTCCTTTTTTTGCTTCTTTCTTGCTTGTGTTGCTGATGGGATATTCTCTACGAAATAATCTCCATGAGTCACAAAAGAGCTTCGTGTTGATAAGTAGAGAGGTTTGTAGATAAATCTTGTTTTTTTTTATATTTTTATATTTTGGTTGTGAAGGGTTGACGGTGGAGTCGGTTAATGGGAATGTAAGGGTCGTTGAATGAATGCTTGGGCCCCCAAATGAGAAGACAATTTGATTGGCAGATGAAGGGAAGGGCATAGCGAAATATCGGTCATCGAAGGAAACATGGGCAACACGGGGAGGACAAAAGAGAAAGAAAAAAGAATAAAATAAAAGAAAGGAACCTAAATGAATGAATAGATGCGTCAGATTGTTAAAAAAAAAAAAGAATCTTACAGCGTAAAAAAAAATGGTAAAAAAATAAACCACATTTTCGTTCAAGTTGAATGAAACCAAGAGTGAATGAGTCAATATTAAGAATTTATGAACTAAACTAAATAACGGTGTTTTATTAAACAAAACATTTATCTTTTCCCATCTTTCTCGTCTACGTTGTCTTTATTTAATTCGTAGAAACCACACGACGTTTCAACACAAAGCAAACAATAAAGAAACAAATGTTTCGACAATTCACTAGGACAGGCGTTCAACTAACATTTCAACAAATTCTCCATTCTTGATCTTCACCCCACCCTTCTAACCATTTAGCCTCATTTTCAGTCCCTTCATTGCCGTCCTCTCACCTCTGACCCTCAGTCTACTCACCCTCAATCAAACTGGTCTCATCAACCACGTTCCCTTATATTTATAAGCATTTACTAAATTTTCTTTTCTATCCATTGAAACCATAATACTCGGGCGCTCACAGATGATGACACACACACGTGAAGCAGTAATTATTATTTATTTTCTACATTCCGTGTTCTCTTTATGACATTGGCGATCATGGATCTCCACAATTTCCTATCCGTTGTAGCTCTTTAGTGTGGTTTCCGTCTCTCTCACATCCATTCACATGCACTCATTAGCTACGTTACTTGTTGTCAACCTGCCTTCAATATGACCTGTGAGTAGCAATTTTTCCAAGCCTTGCTTTGCTCAATACGTGCCCTAAACGTTACAACTGTCACTTTCTGATTCTAACTTTAGATATCTTTTTTGTTACCATTTACCTTAAAGATTACCAGTTATTTAAATGCACCGGCCATGGCATCTTTCTGTAGAACAATATCTCTGTTGTCCCAAGAGTCTTTTGCATGTCTAAGTAAATCGCCCAGCATTCATTGCCATAGAGGACTATTGATATTTACATAGCAATTCGGCATATTTAATTGTTTCCGTTAGTCTCATCTCTATGGCTGAACTAGATTAGGTGTACTGTGGCCTAAAAAGTGGTTTACCTAATCTAAAAAAAGAATGGAGGTTCGATTCCACTCGACAATTTTGGTAACACTACAATCATTTCTTGGATTAGCGAATATTATAATATTTATATGCCAGAGATGTGAAAATTGCGAACATCTCTGAATAATTTACTTAAAAGGGGTACGAAATGGAAATTGTCGGCGGAATGTGAAAAAGCTTTCAAAGAAATAAAAAAAAAATTACTAAGTTCAGAATTATTCCTGACACATTATGACCCGCGCCTACAGGCAATATTAGCGGCGGACGCGAGCGAATACGGCATAGGAGCCGTAATAGATCATAAATTCGAATACAGCGAAATCAGTCGCCCATGCTACAAGATATCTGACAAATACGGAAAAATGCTGAAGTTAAATTGAAAAAGAGGCGATTGCTATAATTTTTGCTGTAAAGAAACCCCACAGAATGATATTAGGAAGAAATTTCATACTGTAAACTAATCATCGTCTGTTGTTATGTATATTCGGTTCCAAGAAATGGATTTTCACATATACTGCAGACTATAGCGTTGGTCTACGATTTTCTTGAACTATAATTTCAAGATGGAATTTCTATTGTCAAAGAAATTAAGACACGCAGATGGAATATCCAAATTGATATCGAAATGTAAACAAGATTCTGAAGATACCGTGATTGCTTCATTGGAATCCGAAAGCAATATTAAAAGCCTGGTGTGTAACACTATTAAAGAATGGCAGGTCACGAAATGGAGTGAAACTAAAATGAAACCTGCTAACAAAAATACAGCATTGTTTATTTGTGATGGAGTACTTTGTATGAGGATTGTTGTAACTCCATTATCACCACGAAAAGGATTTTAAAACAATGCTACGTAGGACATCCGGGAATAGTGAGAATGAAGTCCTTGATGAGAAGTTACGTGTATTGGCTAAAGTTGAATAAAGATATCCAAATTACAGTTAGAAAATATAATGGTTGTAATTCAGCAGCAAAATCGTCACCTATAAATTATCAGGCATGGCTGAACACTGACAAATCGTGGGTAAAACTACATATGGACTTTGCTGAACCACTAAATGGTTCATACAATTTAAATATGGTCGACAGCTTCACAAATTGACCCTAGATATTAAAGTGTAAACGACCGACTATTGCAATAACGATTAAATTCTTGTATTAACTTTTTGCATGGTTTGGAGTACCTGACAGTGTTGTATCTGATAATGGAACTCTATTTCTCGTCAGTTTAAACATTTCTGTAAGAGCCACACAATTGAACATTTGACAACGCCTATTTATCGTCCGAGGTTGAATGGTCAAGCGGAACGCTTCGTTGACACCTTCAAAAGAGAATTAAGAAAAGCAAAAGACTTGGAAATTAAAGAAACGACATTACAAGAATTTTTGAGCGTGTATCGAATGACCTCAAATACAAACGTCACCGCGAAAATATCACCTCATATTTCTTAGAAAATTTTATATCCATTTTTGACAACTTACTGTCAGGGAATAAGAAATTTCGACAATTCCAACCTACCAGATCATTTAAGATCAGTAATAAAATTTTCTTGAAAAGCTTTAAGGTCGGAATAGAAAATTGGCAGGAAGGAAAAATCATTCAGCACCTTGGTAGTATAGTGTACATTGTCGAATGTGGACGATTTTGTCATAAGAAGCATTATTAATCAATTGAGGTCTAGATATACACAGAATAATCAACCAGTACAATTTAATTTATCGATGGACATACTTTACGATACTTTTGAAGTACCTATTCCTAAAAGTGAAATTAAAATACAACGTCAGTGTAAGCGAAAACGTAATCCGACTGAAACGCTGGAAATAGACCTATGTCGGAACTAAGGAAATTGCATATCTAAAAGAGGGTTTTGTGGAGACGAACACACCCCGCTCCAGAAAAGGACTTGGGCTCGTCCAAATACATATAGACTTACGCTGAGAATCGTCAGAAGGAGTAAACAAGTGGAGAGGGTTATCTGCTGACTACCGATTTCAATAAGACTACATCGACTCCAAGCGACATACTTCTACTGGAAAAGGTATCGACTAATGAAAGTGCATATCTAAAAAGTGGATGTTGTGGAGATGAACAGACCCCTCCAGAAAAGGAGTTGGACTCGTCCAAATGCAGATAGACTGACGCCGAATATCGTCAGTAGAAAGAGTACAATTATAAATAATAGAGAGTTAGAGATCTAGCTTATATGCTTACCATTTGTTTCAGCAAGACTACATCGATTCCCAGCGACATACTATTACTGGATTGTGTTATCTTTATTGAAGAGATAACAGAATGCCAAAAAAATGAGTAAAAACATTAATCGCAGCTCCTTGTCTGTCATCTTTAATGAAACTAGTATAAACGATGGGTTGCTGCCCAAAAATAAATATATAAGGCATCTGATGAAGCGTTGATGAAAGAAATCAAATTAAAACAAATAAAGGGGAATATGTCGATGAAATAGGTATTTATATTTGGTTTATGAATGATCTTGAACAAAACTGAACATTCTTTACCAAGTGTTCCAAGAAATAGGCCTTGAAATAAACCAGTCCAAGACAGAAACAATGATTTGGAATTGGAATGGTTGCTGTGACAACGCATACATTTGATTCACCATAGAAATCTGAGATTATTAACTAATAACCATTTCAAAATCTTTCTAGGGTGAAGGAAATCGAGGCAAACTCCCGGCATCGCAAATATCTTGGTAGTATTTGTAATATTCCTAATAAATCGACTGCCACCTCCCTTTGACATTGTTAGTAAGTGAACTATAGAAAATGTGGGAATATGAAATAATAAAAACTTCAAATATCTGAGTGTAGAAATTTTTTTTAAACAAATATAGTGTACGGGATAAAGAAGATGAACATAGAATATTCGGCGCTAGGGCTAGTTTTGTCCAACACTACGGGATGTTAGGAAACCAATTTATTAACTTAAAAAATCGAAACATGTTCTTAAATAGCCTCGATAGATCGAGACTTCCATATGGATATCATGCATGGCGCCCAACCTATTCAAAAATGTTTGAACAGTCAATTGTATACAACATCTTTCTCCGATTAATGCTTAAAGAGGCTTTGAACGAAAGGCCCCTGTAGG
>CAHIKZ030001668.1:1790000-1940000 GCA_903632075.3 Acanthosepion pharaonis | reverse complement strand
CGGTTCCATTAATTCCAAACTAGCTGTTCATGATGATGACTCGGCATTTTACTCCTGGCTTAATAATTAGTCCGACAACTCAGGGCAAATTAAAACTGGCAGCTACTTTCAAAAATGACATGCAGTCAGTTGTTAAATCGGGCAAGGAATGGCTTGTAAATTATAACACCTTCAAAACGAAACTACTATGTTTTAATCATCATGGAGAACATTTTCCCTTTCGTCAGCATGGCTGATGCTAACCTCTAGGAGAGCAACTGGTTGCAAATTCTTGGACTAACGTGCCGTGATTATATTGAAACAATTGTTAAGTCTGCTGCTAGGAAAGTTGTTTCACTGTGTCGTGCCAGGCAATTTTCTCGACAGAATCCATGTTACACATTCATAAATCTACCATTCCTCCAGGAATTGAATATTGCTGCCATGTCTTGTCTTGTACTCCTGCTATTTATCTCGAGAATCTAGCCGAAATCCAAAGATAGTTCTGTCATGTTATCAGTCCTGACCTGGCATCTCGGCCTCAGTCACTTTTTCACCACCGTAACGTGGGATATCTCTGTCTTTTCTATAAATACTTTCATGGCAGTTGTCCTTATGTGCATTACTTCTTGATACCTCTACTGCATGAATTTAAGCGTAATACTCGACTGGCAATTAGGTCTCAGTTTTTACTGTTCAAATAGCTATATGTAACTGTATGTTCTATTCTTGCATTTCTCACCTGTGGAACTCGCTTCCGGTTTTTAGATACCCTGCCACATACAATCTTCAAAAACTTAAATGTAATGTCAATCGCTATCTTCTGTCTTCTTGCAACTTGTTTTTTTATTATTATTATTGTCTTTTCCCCTCAAAAGTTTTCACATTCTCGTGTATCTTAATGGCTGTTGTGATGTATCTAGTGTGGCAGTCTGTAGTGGTAGTGCTTGTCGCTTCTCGCTTGCAGTTACCGCCACTGGCTAGCAGCAATGCGAAAAGGGGAGCGGAGTGCGTATGTCTTCCCCTGCCAGTATATAGCCCCTCCATTAGCAAGCACTATGTAGTGTCTCCTCGTGGCGACACATGGCAACCGAGCACCTTGCGGACTCGGGCTAAACTAGAGGGGACGGGGGAGGAGTTTAGCCCCCTTAACATGCGGTATGCAGACCCACCGGTGTTTGGACATGCCCTTGAACCAAACCCCAGCTATGGGTTAAATAGCTCCACTGCCTTGTGGAAATCTTTGGTAGAAAGAAACGCTAAGGTGTAAACCCTACACAAATCCGGAGTGGGTCCCCTAAGGCGGATGGACGGCACTCTGTGCTACCTTCCGGCAACTCCTGCAGCCGCGCTGGTATAAAACTGTATTGGTTTATCCTCTCCTTTGGACTCTGCTAGCAAGGCCGAGAGGGAGAACTAGACGTCCGGGCAGCCCTAGTTCTCCATATATCCCTCCCAGCTACTAGCGCTACTCCATCGTCTCCCGAGACGGACGGTTGCTGACGACGACGACGACGACTACGGAGTTTTCACATTCTCTTTTAATTCCAGTAACCCTTAGCGTCTTAGTGGCGTTGTCGCTTTGCATGCAGTGTAATGATAAAAAAATATGTATGACAAAATTTAAATATATTTAAGT
Source organism: Acanthosepion pharaonis (assembly GCA_903632075.3). Taxonomy (NCBI): domain Eukaryota; kingdom Metazoa; phylum Mollusca; class Cephalopoda; order Sepiida; family Sepiidae; genus Acanthosepion; species Acanthosepion pharaonis. The sequence goes on along the minus strand of CAHIKZ030001668.1, from coordinate 1,938,382 downwards.
AAAATGATATAATTTTGAACTCATGATGACTAGAAATAAAAAAAGAAAAGTATTTATATTGTAACTCGATGGAAAGTAAAACTTCTCCTAACAAACGATCTCCACAAATTGTTAGAAATATTTCTTATTTTAGTTATACGATATCCAAAACAAAGAAGGGGAGACATATCTAATAATCTTTGGAAGGTGACACTTAACAAAAAATATCAGACAGAAAATTTCGTAGATATCGGAAAGAGGCAGGCTGCTAATTAATTAGATAGCAATGGACATTAAGACTAAAGTACAGAAAATTCGCCGATTTACGAATTTCCTCAACAGAACAAGAGTAGTAGAGACCTGAAGGGTGTCAGGATGAAACAGGCTTGAGTGATTTGATAGTTTTGGCGAACTGTATCATACTGCGATAAGGATGTAAATCGCCATTCGATGATTGACATCAGTTATTATAACAAGAAAAAGAAAGATAAAAATTTAAGGAAAAAGGTTTCCATTACCCAAGTAGCCACGTAGACAGCTTGAACGACTTTTTATTCAAACCTGTATTCATAAACTGCAAGAAGACAGAATGCATGGTCATCAGTAAGAGGATAAGCCCGGAATGTGATTAGCCGGTCGGCAACACGCAGACGCGGAAGTTTAAATATCGGGGAAGCGTCTTGACAGAGGATGATAAGTGTGTCACTGAGATCCGTAGACGTATTGGGATGGCCAAGGACACATTCCAAAAGCTGGGCAGAGTATTGCGTTACAGGAGGATTTCATTGGTAACAAAGAAAAGAATACTGATCTGTTAATGGCTCATCTGTTACGTGATATCGGTCCTTCTTTACGGCAGCGGTTGTTGGACGACAGAAGCATGCTAAGGATATCATGGACCGAGTGTGTGAGCAACGATGAGGTCATAGAGAGGTTGCAAACAAGGAGGAGGCTTATACTTAATATCAGGAAGAGGTATCTGAATTTTCTGGGAGACATAATAAGGAAGCAGGGCCTGGAGAATCTGATACTCACGGGTCAAATAAAGAGAAAGAGAGACAGGGGTAAGCAGAACATGATATACCTGGCGGTCTTAAGCTAGTGAATGCCAGAACGTGGTCTGGGGGAGGAAGCAGGGGGAAAAAACTTGCTGCAACAGATAGAGGGAGATGGAGAGCCATGATCGCCAACGTCCTGAAAGGACATGGCACATAAAAAGAAAGATTGGTGGACACAATTGACGAATCATCAGTTATGGGGAAAAAAGGAGTTTCTCCATCCAAAATTTCAATGAGAGCATTTGCTTCTTAGCAAGCACGCACGCTTAAAACTACTACGAATGAGCGAGTAAAAAGTAAATAGGAGTTTCTTCTCTCGCTCACTTTCTTTGTCCGTATTTTACTAACAAGCTGTTTGTAGAATTTCCTTACTAAGGCTTATAAAAGCAGTCATTTCAAACGATATGCGTTGTTATGTTTAACACCATGAGAAGAGACCTTTCTGTCGGTAAAATGATATCCAGTTTGATTTTCAGCAAGAAGTAGAGAAGAACCAACTATTTGTTATACCAAATGATTTACGTATAACTGCAAATACTCCCCTTTCAACAAGTCAACGATCCAAAACAGTCTTCTAAAGTTTGTCAAAATTATCTCGATTCTATACAAAGGAACAAAATTTTGGAAGTGATAACCTCAACTTGCAGACCTTTCCCCTATTAAATTAATGAGATGAATTGGATAGTAGAATTCGAAGAGAATACCTAATGAGTGAGCGTGAGCTTTTTCAGTGTTGTGAAGATTGCCAAGATTTGTAAAGCAGTAATTGTTGATGAAAACAAAATATGGTGCTGTTGTATGATAATATTCATAGTTAAGTGCTTATGTGACACTATTAAGAAGGCGCTGGTAAATTGGAAAAAAAGCTTTCTAAATAAACTGGAAAACAAGAAAGAGAAACGATGTTTTTCGATAGACTGAAAATATACTAATAACAAGAAAAACGAAAGAAACGCTATTTTCAATAAAATGAAAGTATACTGATATAAAAGACAAGGAGATTGGAGGGAGGGGATGTTTGTTTTCTTTTCTTACCTTACTTCGGTGTTTGGGCGTCCACAACGACAAGCGTAGAAGATATCTGTTTATGGTCAAGTTAAACTTAAGTGATGGTATTTTTCTTAAGTGCCCACTCGAGCCCACGCGGTAGAATAGATTACATTATAACGACTTCAAGTAACCACGACGACTAAGAATGAATCTCTAGCCAAAATTCGGTCAGTGGATGTTGGAAAACAGGAATGGCATTGTTATATTTTTTCTTCATCTGCCTAAGACGCGATAAACTTTATTAACACGAATTGTCTCTTTTTGTCACTTTTTGACCAAAAATCTGGCGTGGAGAAGCGACGGGTAACGAATCTCAGATGCAATCCGCACGCAGAAGGATAAAGATTCCCCTGTGGCACCATTTACGAGGCAGAGAAAGGAAGAGAAAGAAAAGAAGGCAGAAAGAAATGCGAGACGATTCATAGGTGATAAGCATGCACACACACGGCTAAAAGACAATGAAAATATTGATAAGTAACAAATGAAAAAGGGTGTCATTACAATGACAGGGAATTTCTGAGTAAAAAAGAAAAGGAAAAGAAAGAAGAAACCAGATGTGTTTTGATAACGGCTGTGTTATCTAGACCACTGGCCAGGGAAAAATTCAAGTGAAAATGCTATTTCGATAAGTGACGAGAAACAGGCCACTAAAAAGGACTTTGGACAGATATGAAAAATTAAATCCCACACAAGCAGTGCGCTGACCGAATTCTTTTCGACGAAACAACTTTGGCCGGCGATAATAAAATTATGGGGAACCAGAAGTGTTTTTCTTTCTTCCTTGGAGGCGACAGACTGACTGAAAACTTTGGGGATATTTCTTTTTTTGAAGCCATGTTAAGAATACCACCCATCTTGATGAATTAGCGATAAGATACCTGACAAACACCACGTGTAAAACAAGAGTTGTCATATTGTCCGTGGCTAGAGAAATGATAACGACGATTTAAGCGAAAGAGAAGAGATAATTTTTTTTAGTTAAGCAAGATATTTTTTTTTCCCGAAACAAAGCTACAGATTGTTCACGCCCGACTAAGACATCATTGGTCAAGTGGTGATCACGTGACGCACGAAGGAGGAGGAAAGATACCCGACCAAGACCTCATTGGCCGAGAGTGATCACGTGACGCACGAAGAAGGCTGTCGACGCCCCATCCAGAGTATAAGTATGAGAAGCTGCTACGAAGAAGTGGGGAGGGCAGTTCACGCCCCTCAGAGGTATGGTGAGAAAGTGGGAGGAGGAAGGGTTCCCAAAATGGAAAAGAGTGGAAAATCCCTAACCAGAAATAAAAGAGGTGGATATGTATTTAGAATTATCGAGAAACCCCCCGCCAACAGAACCACCCCGGTTTTGGTCGGCGTCAATAAAGTCGAGGCCCCAACAGGCAGAAATCAGAGTTCGGGCTCGAGTTTCCAGAGTTGAGTTCCCAGAGTCAGTCTCCAGTTGAAACCGCCTCGGAGATAGCTGACCAAGTTTCACGCAATAATTCCGGACCCATCTTCAACCCAAAAACAATTATTTTGAAGAGCGACTTAGAACCAGACCACCGAATATCGAACAACTAGACATAGTTTGTTACATTTTTCTTTGATACGTTGAACTTTTTGAGTTTTCATTTTATTTTCTTTTATGCATATTTGTGTAGTATCACCCCCGTTGAACTCAATTTGCATTACGGCCCCAACCACTGTTTGATCTCGTCTGTCTAAGATCAATTCACAACGTGGGTAGGCAGACTGGAGATCAATGCAGTTACCTTGGTAACCAGGCGTTGGAAGCGAGTTGGGAACGACGAGGCTGATATCAAATCTAACCAGATTCCCACCCGAATCACAAAAGGTTAGAACGTCACATTTGAGTGCCGCGACCGATACCAAGCCAGTTGGTCGTCACAGGACGAGACAACACGACTGACGCGACAGGCGGACGTCACGTTTGGAACAGCGACACCCGGACGGAGCAGCGAGGAGCGAACAGCTGGCGCCGCGGCGAGGACGTCACAATTGGTGCTGTTTGGCGACGTCACAACTGGCGCCGTGGTAGATCAGGATAGAACGTCACAGTTGGCGCTGCGACCGGGGGACGACGTCACACCCCGCTGATGGAAATCTTGGATGAAAATTTAGCACTTTGGGCTAGACTATACCTAGCCTCAGAGAACAGGTTTAATCAGGAGACAAAGAGAGAAGAAAAAGCCCCAGCTGAAATTTTCAAGGAAGACGGCGGAATTGCCTGCACCATTCGGGACGTGGTGGTAAGAGGCATTCACAAGAAATTGAAGGAGTTTTTCGGATCGATATTATGCCATCACCACTATGGGGTTGGATCTCTCCAAATTTGATCAGGCAATCAATTTCACGACCAACTCATACCTCGCACCGGGTTTGCTAAATACAGACGAATGAGAAGACGAGAGACAGAGAAAAAGGAACCAAATCGCTCGAATTATGGGTTGCGAGAGAGACACGTGCCAATTGTTTCAAGACCGGTATTTGCCAAACCCGGCGCAGCTTTTGCAGAAAGAAAAATCTAAGACTCCGGTATTGTTCCAGATTACTAAATACACTTGTTTAGTCGGCAGGAAAAAATCACGGAGTGGATGAAATCAGATTTCAGCCTTGTACTAGTTTATCAAGCGTGGCTAGACATAGTGTTACGGGGTACTAAGGTTGAAGGTGCTGAAAATCTGCATATTGTTAATTTAGTAAGTAAAACGTTCATTGTATGAACTTTTGATGTAAAGTTGTTCTTTTACACAGCTGTCCTTTACTTTGTTCCTTTTGACGTTATCTCGCCAAAGCTACCGGATCAGTGACGTTGAGTATACAACACAGCCTTTGCCCACCCTGTGATCTAAAACAAACATAACGTGGACAGGGTAAGAATTGAAGATCGAGTAACCAACTCCAAGGTTGACCGTAAGGATCGAACACGCCCTCGTCCGGCGACTGAGGACGGGATTGCGACGTCATACCTAATTTTTTGCCAGAATAAAAGCAAATACAATGTAGATACTGAAATTTTGTCTTTTACTTTAAATAAATACAAGAATATCTAATTTTAAGATTCTTTTAAAAGAAATACATGGAACTTTTTGTCTGTAGTTTGGGTTTACTAAAATTTTCGAAAATCCTCTTTAAAAAATCGAAAATAATTTGTTCTATTATAAAGATTTTTAAAAAATTCTACTGAAATTAATCTAAAAGTTTGTTTTCTTTTTACTGTTATGAAGAATTTCGAAAATTCTAATTAAAAAATCTAAAATAGTTTCTGGCTGTTGCGAAGAACAGCAAGTATGTGGTTCCATTTATACTTTTTGTCAACAAAATGCATTAACATTTGAAGAATTATAACTAATGCAAACCAATGTGGTCACTAATTCTCAAAGATGATTGATACGAGGTCTGCTCAAAAATTATCGGGACTGTTGCTATAATAAGAAAACTACAACACCTATCAATTCGCTATTTAATCTCCTTCGAAGCAGTTCTCTTCTGAAGCCACACACATTATTCAGCGTCGTTTCCATTGATAGAAGCATTTCAAGAACTTCTCTTTTTTGCTAGTGGGGATAGCGTGCAACTAATTCATCGCATTCACTTGGATTACTTCGGCGACTTGAAATCTTCTTCCTTTCATTTTGAGATTTGAATTAAGAAGAGGAAAAAGTTGCAAGGAACAAGATGTCGGAAATATAGTGGTTGTCGGACTTGGAGAATGTCGTCCTTGTCCAAAAACTACTACACAAAAACTAGGATAACTGGTAGAACGTGTGTGGTTTGATAATACGACCAAATTATATCCCTTTCCCTTCTAAGCACTGCTATAAACAACAAAAGTAAAGAAGAACGTTACAACTTAGTGCCCGTGATTACCAGAGTTTAAGGTCAATCTGTGTCAAGCGGCTTCACTCTGCCAACTTTATCTCCGTTACCATAGCAACAGTCCCCATATTTTTTGATCAGACCTCATAAATAAAATAACACCTAACTGTTGACGAAAGTAAGAGAAATATTTCTACTGGCAAACATAAAATACGTGCTAATACGATACTAAAGCGTCGAAACTGAAAGCAAAAGGATGGAAGGAAAAGGAACCAAATGATTCAAGAACGGGAATAACTGCTTGTTTGGGAAGAAGCACATGGTCAGACGGAAAATAGATTCGAATAAAGCCGTTTTACGAAGCGCAAAAATGAGAGAGAAGATTAGAAATTAAAATATTTGGGGGACATAATAGAAAGGGTTAGGGTTCTTATTAAGTTCGTACGCGCAAGAAAGGCAGTTGGGGATATTGAATAGGACAAGCGAATAAATGACGATGTGTCTCTTGAAGAATGATGAATGGATCATTGTGACGACGCAAATGAAAAGATCTCTAACGCTAAAAATGACTAACACACGACCTTTGAGAGGAGAAAACAAAAAGGAAATAAACGGTTTCAGTCTAGTCATCCTCCTTCGTGGTTACAACCGTGAGTAGCTGACCTCTAATCAAAACCAAACTTACCAGCATTCTTCGACTCTGTGTTCATTATTGATCTTTTGTCGCTCTTTTCCTTCCATCAAATATGCCACATCTTTAAAAAAAATATCAGTGCTTTTTATTTTATTCAGATAAAGAATATAAATGAATAAGGATTTTAGTAACGATTTAGGATAAAGTTTATAACTCTACTATATTAATATTATTTTATTTCCTTTTATTTCTCGTGTTTACTCATTTCTTTCCGTGTCCCAACCAGTTATCTAAGGTCAAAAATGGCATCATGATATTTTCCACTGAGCAATTAAAAAAAAACAACACATATTTTACATAGATAGAGCCCTTCTTAAGGTGTAGGCTATACTCGTGAATTTCTTATATTTCTTTAAGGCCTCGGCTTCCGGAAATCCCTTCAATGAGTCTATTGGAATCTTTTCTAATCAATCCGAGTGCTCCAAATAAAACTGGAATTATTAATGTTCTCAAATCACTGTTACTTTAAAATATCACGACAATATAAATAGAAAAGAAATCCTTAATAAATACTTACAGAAGCCAAATATATCTAATGTCTAATAAATTATGAATAGCTAAAAGGATTCATATATTAACAATTTACTAACGTTTATTTACACAGAATTTATATTTTATATACACATTCCTAATCCTAATAGAAAAATATTTGATTGTATATAAATTATGTCGTACATTCAACTGCACAACATGAAAATAAATTACTTCATGAAAATAAAGTCTTTAAGAAAGAATGAACTTAAAATAAGTTGACATAAAAAATTAACGACATTTCAGAGAAATTTAATTTTTTAAGAATTATATGATATCGGAAAATAAATCAATTTACTATCTAACCCAATGGCGAGCGGATACCATATCTACGAAACTCTGAATCGTGAAGATAAGTTTGAGCATTTTATTTATTCACTATTAATATACACCCATAAATAATAACTATGATACCACTATATTATTAGATTATCCTGTATTCATGTGTATCAAATATATCTTCGTTATTTACAGAACTTTACTCCAAAGGGATTCCGTGTACACATCTGAAGACTATTTATTACTCAAATAAATTATTAATACTATTGTATATATCATATCACTATCTATAGCACTTCGCACCTGACTTTTATATTTTTAATATCTTTTCGTTCCTTGCTTCCCACTCAACTTTGGTCTTCCAAAATTTAAATACAATATCAATCGTTATCTCTTGTCTTCTTCATTCTTGTTCTTTTAATGTTCTCTCTCCTTGATAGTGTTCTTTTCTCATATTCTCTAACACTGAATAACCCCTTGCATCTTAGTGTCTTTATTACCTTGCTTAGTATGAAATTATTAAAAATTAGCATTCATATATAGCTTTTGTTTCAAAAGGAGTATACGCTAATGAAATTTTGACACTTTTGAAACCGTATTTTAAACTAGGCTTCAAAAATTCTATTGGTGTTCGTAAATTTAAAAAAAAATACAACGAGTGTAAAGCGCCAATCTGATTTCAGCGTTTTAAGTGCAATGCTTTGTAAATTACAAATAAAGCCTAAAATTAAACATACCACAATTTGCGATTATAACGCTTTCAGACGAAAGCCACAATATGTAGAGCCTTAAGAAGTTCATCACGATTTCTGTAACCCATTAAAATCGTAGCGGCACCATACATACTGCAGCTGTGGCAGCAGTGGTGTGTCTAGGGTATAACGGACTAACGGAGAAAATCAATCTTCAGGTTAACTTTGAATTGTGAGTTTTCCATTCCCAAGACTGATTGCCACAGAAAGGCACAATAGCCCAGTCTCTCTTGTTATTTAATCCATAACTGCAGTAAGGTGGATTTATGCCCTTTCCAATGGCATTGTCGAGAAGTGAACGAAATAGAATCGATCAGAAAGTAAACACAAGTACGCCGAGTTCACTTTCCGCGGAACAGTAGTTATATAATATATGCCATCATTTAAAGCAGATTATGAGGGATTAAAAAACGAATACACTTTTGATACTACGAAAACGAAAACATTGGCTTTTAGCAGTCGAGAAAGTACTTATTTAGAAGTAGCTGCCATGATATCGAACCAAACTTTATTATTAAATAAACAAAATACTGGGAAAATATTGCTTCAAAATCTTTTATTAAAAGTTGCTATTTTTTAATTTCACAAAAAAATGTAATTCTTCTTAATAATAAAAAACGAAAATTTTAAAATCTGTTGTTAACCACGTCACTTGCAGAGTTTATTCAACCGATGACACAATCAATTTGGCCATATTTTGAAAGTTATCTGAACCTTATTCTTCAACTAAAAAGAAAGATTTTTACTCGTAATTACTTTTCTATGGAAAATAACAAATGAACAGTGAACAATTCCTTTCATAAGTCCAAGCGTAACACCCGGAAAATAATCCGATATGAAAAAATATTTAAAAATGTGACTATTTTATTTCATTAAGAATTTATAGTAATAAATAATATGTTTGACTACACATCACATAAACATAATCTATACGTAATGTAAACATAATCTATACATAATATAAACATAATCTATGCATAACATAATCTATGCATAACATAGACATAACTAGCAGCATGGCCCGGCGTTGCCCGTGCTTGATTCAAAAATCGTGCGACTCATACAGCAACCGCTGTCACTTGACTTAAAATATTTTTGCCCTTCCTTGCCTTTAAAGGAGTGCCCTTGCCGTGCTGATGTTGCTACATGCCTTACTTCTTGACTATCTCACACTTCAAATTTTTTCTAAGCTCTATACTAAACATTAAATCTGTTACGAAAAAATAACTACACAAAATGAACACAAAACGATCAGCTTTAAAAAAAAGACTTGTAACTGGAAAAACCGAATGAAAAAAGAATGTTAACAACAAATACTTTTTTACACCCAACCCAGTTTTGCGGAATCAGAATCAACGTTGAGTTTAAGCAAGCGAATGAGCCAATTGGAGTAAAGTGCCATGCAGATTTAAATTTTTCCCACTTGTGACGAATGCAGCTATCGAATTTTTTGCATGCTAGTTAACATTCGTATCAGTCAGCTGTTGGCTTTCACGCTGACCAATAGAATCTTACTGCCTATTCGTGGCTGCCAGGTATAGGCTCCCACTCTGGCCAGTACAAAATTGCCGCAAACTACATAAAAACTGCCGTAGAAGCATGAAATAATCGATTATTTCCACTATCGATGGGAGTTAGGAAATGCAAAGTCGGTATTGGCCTTCCCGCTAACTTGGAGCATGTGCATGTCAATTTTGGTGCAAATCCGTTGAAAGTTGCACACACACACACACACACGCACAAACACACACACATTCCATTTAAAATATGAATATATAATTTTCTTGTTATATATTGACTGTTGAGTGTTGTTACTGTTTTAAAAAATATTTCTTCTTTTAAAAAATCGAATTAAAATGCCGATATCAAAAATGAATTTTTAAGTATCAAAAGTTCAAATATCTAAAAATATATTAAATTTTATTTCCAATAAAGATATAAAATTGCTTTTTATTGCAATGTATTTGTTACTTAGTTGTGTTCAGTCAATCTTAGAGTAAGTCCAGCTGTAGATTACTGTATTTTCTCAGGCAACCGTTAAATACGGCTTTTCCTCTCTCTGTATTTACTCTACAAGACGGGATGTGGTATAATGCCGTTTTTTAACATCACACGCTCGGTCCATGATATCCTTAGCATCCTTCTGTAGAACCACATCTCTGTCGCCTCAAGTCTCTTCTTCATCTTTGAGGAAATCGTCCAACATTCGCTGCCGTAAAGAAGGACAGATGTCACGTAACAGCTCAGTATTCTTTTCCTCGTTACCAAAGAAATCCTCCTGTCTCGTTACTCTGCCCAGCTTTCTAAATTCAAAAGGAAAAACATTTTTGGAATGTCCAAACACTCCAAAGTACTAATGAAGAATTTGCATAAATCTCATTTTATCATGCTAGATAACGGTTAACTCTAGACTTGAACATGTTAAGACTGTAGTGATCGGGTAAACATTCTCTTGGGGGTCGTTTCCATAGGGCAGTGGTTTGCGGGAAGAAGCTGTTTGAGTGGAACTTACTTCTCACCAATGGGTATTTTATATGGATAGGAGAGGAAGATAAAGGTTAACTCTAGACTTGAACAGGTTAAGATTGTAGTGATCGGGAAAACATTCTCTTGGGGGTCGGTTCCAAAAAAGCTGAACTTATTTCTCACCAATGGCATACGGAGAGAATGTGGGTGGTTTACTACAATGTAGGTGTCATGGCTGGTCCTAGACGTAAATCTCGTTTTATCACGCTAAAGTATATTGTGTTCTTGTAAGATAGACTTTTTTCCCTGATGACACCATTTCGTCGTTGAAGTATGTCACAATCGAAATTTGCAAAATTGTCATATATTTTTCGTCCGAAATCTCTCATTTCAGCAAAAAAATAAAAAACGCTATCTGCATTGTATTTCTTTCTTTCTTTCTTTACTTAAAAAAAGAAGAAAAAAACAGTAATCTTCGCCCTGTACAAGTGTCAAGGGGGGTGGTAGAGAGATACATTATTAAGCAGTTTATATGGATAGTAAGAGAAGATAACTCGAGACATGAACAAGTTAAGATTATATTAATCGCGGAAGCATCCTCTTCGATTCCACTGATTGGTGGTTCACAGGAAGAAGCTGTTCAAGTCGAACTTACTTCTCATCAATGGAATACAGGGGACATGTTGATGGTTTACTAAAATGCAGGTGGCATGGCGGATCCTAGACGTGAAGGTTAGAATTGGTGGAAGCAAGGGATGTAGTTCGTCTGAGCACTTTCCGTGGAAGTAGCGAGAGGGCTGCCACAACCCGCCTACGAGAGAGAGAGAGGCTGGAGGGTGGGAAATAATTCGTCACCCAAAAGTACGCGGTGTCTCTTTTGAACTCTATCCAGACTGAAAAAGTGAATGAACATAAAAGAAGAAAAGACGCAGATGCAAAAGCAGACAGACAAAAGCAAACGTTAATGAAGATTTCACTTGAAATTTCCATTAAGAAAATTTCAGATTTTACATTTCTAATAAAATTATCTTCTTCCTTGAAAGTCAAATGCGCATTTCTTCTCAAATTATTTTTCGTCTGCGCATTTTCTTTTTAATTAATATATTCCGCTAGAAAAACGAACTTAATTAAATGAAAGATGAACTCGACATGCAGGTATTAAATATGTGGTGCTTTAAATTGAGTTATTTAGGGTAGGGAATGATAACTGAAAGGGGTACTAAACAGGAGTGGGTTAGCAGGGGATTTAGATTTGAACAGATGAAGACTTTGAGGAGGATACTGAAAAAGATAGAAAAAATAAAAGAAATGATAAACTGAAAAGTTTACTAAAATATATTAAATAAAAAATTGTAAAATAAAAGAGAAGTAAAAGCGAAAAATGTTTGTGTAGATAGAACTGATGCAAAAACAGATTATTTCAATTATGTAAACACATTTCGTTTCGGTTAAAACATTTTTTTCTTTTGAATAATGTTAATAAAATCTTAGAAGTGTCTCATTTATTTATCACTTCTTCAATCAATCAAATGTTGTGCTTTATTTACAAAACTTGAGAAAAATTCGGAATCAAAGAAAACGAATACCGTCAAAAATTGTTATTCCTTCGAGATCGACACAGAAAAAAATGTTATTTTTGTGTAAAAAACATTCACTTTTAATGAAAAATGAATTTATTTTGAGAATACTTAATTTTTTTTGCCAACTTAGAGCAGTTAAGATGGTCTGTGACGTAGGAACGAGTGGGACGTTGCATCGGGATCGATGAGGAATCTAGAGGACATTTTAACAAGAATTCAAAATTATTATCGAGAAAAATATTACAGTGTAGAATACAAGCAAATTCAACTGACATGCAACCTGATTGGAATTATAATTTTCAAAGTAGGCTGTCGAAGATTTTTCAAATGCGGAATGTTATATTGTATTACATGTAAGGACATGCATGTGAAAATACACAGATTACCAATTATAATTTAATGGATCTGCGAGGAGAAAGGAGTCCATGGCAAAAATCAGGACCGACTGGGTGAAGACTGAAACTAATTTGCATAAGAAGTTATAGCTTGATGATGTGTAGTTTTCAGATATAAAGTCTGCGAAGAAAATTGGTAAAAATCTTCATGATTTCAAACAGTTAATGGTTTCTTGCTACAGAACTGAGGAGGGTTTCGGGCAAATTAAATCACATATATGAGCAAACAAGTTTCTAATATCCCTTTGAGCAGTTATAAATAAATATATTTTTATTGCAAATAATTGTTGCAGAAAGCCGAAAGGGAAGTGGGGGGAAAAGATGGTCTTTGCTATCTATCCAAGTCTATCCCGATCACGATCGATTAAGCCAATTTATCCAATTACCACAAGAACTCGTCCATCACCATTCAATCCTGCATATACCACAATACCACATATACCACAATACCACATATTCACTGTGAAAAAGACTCCTGGCAAGAGGTTTTCTCAATCACTATAATCTTGACCTATTCAGATGTAGGGTTATACCTTAACTTTTATGCATAACCCGATGAAGTTCACTTCTTGTCTTTTCTTATGTTCATACAACACGACACAGCAACCCACTATCTTGAGTGACTCTTGTGTCCTGTATTGGGTGAACATTAGTATATATATAAAAAGATTGGCTTGTGTAAAGTGACAAGAAACATAACATATTTACTTTAACATGTTGACTTCTTGGAAAAAGCAGAATTAATACACCAGATTTTACAACAGAGAATTGATAAATTACCGCAGAAAAATGGCGGAATTATGCGATAAAATTCCTGAGTATGAATATAGTAAGCATTCTTAGTTGAAAAGATGTCGAACAAAGAATTCATTCACATTCAGGGAACGTTTTCTGCATAAACAAATTATAGATGGCGAAGGCTAACTGGGCTAATAATTGATACCGTCTATTTGACATAATTTTCCTTGAGAAAATGGAAGGCTTAAAAGAGGTTAGCATTTTGTGGGATCTCTCAGCTGATTGGAGATGATAACTCGTTTGGGTTGCTTGAATGTTTGTCTCATAGAAATCCTGAACAGTTCATAACAGAAAAGGAAAAGGGAGCTGGGAAAGTGCATTATTTTCTAGTTGAAGTACAAAATGAATTTATATCCTTTTGCTCCCATCTCGTTTTCAAGAACATAATCTCTCAAAAAATCAAAGGCAAGCTTCAGTTCAATAGTATATTTATTATTGTATAAAGTACAATAATTGTGGCACATAGCCGAAGAAAAATGGCGAAAGGTTGGTCTTCGCTATTTATTCTTGTCCTAGTTAATCACAATTATGGCCAATTCATCCGATACAATTTATTCAATTACCACAAGAACTCATCCATCACCAGTCAATTCTGCATATACCACAATACTACATATTCACTGCGGACCTACAAAATACCTCATGATATAAAAATCTCATGAAAGTTCATAATGTCTTTTTTCCACAAAAATATATAAGAAAATCCATAAATCATAAAATAGGGGCAAGGGATGAACACAGATATCGAACAAAAGATTGTAGGACCCCCCCCCAAAAAAATAATAATAATAAGAGTGGCCTCTGTATTCTCTCAATAGACAGAATCAAGTAGCACACTCACTAATGGAGCCGCTGCAGTTCAATAATAATTGATACAACACCTGATTCTGTACATCTTAAAGCAGACAACATTTATCAACTTTTACCTTCAATGATTTTAATTTAAGATTCAACAGCTATTTTTCTTAAGACTATTGCGAGAAAACAGGTTCTGATTTTGAAACATATCCTAAAAGAAATGTTAAGTAAAATATCATTCGCTGTGAAGATTGCAAGAGTCAAGGATATGACGTAGTTGCTAATAGTAATGGGGGATAATAACTCTTTCCTTATAAGGAAACATTCAGAATTCAGAGACCGAACAGCCAGTACTACTGTCGATCGAAATTTATAAAATCTTTCTCTTAAAACTATTTTTCAGGAAAATAGGTTTCTAAAGTTATTTCTCTTTGCCATATTAATAGAGATTTCCTTCTTAACCTTTTGTTTGAGGGTGTGTGGAACGTTAATACCTTAATTAGATCATTATTTTCATAAGTTACAGGCGTTATCCATTTTAGTTGCTGCTGTTGAAAGTCTTCAAGTGGTTCTTGGTATTTTATAACGTTCTTTGTCTTAGAATTTGTAGAACTAGTCTACGAAGTTTAAAAAAGGACGGTTCTCTCTAAAACATACTGGCTTCATTAGCTCGAATCCATTTTTTAATAACTGATCCGAGCAATGGAAGACAAAGGATGTTATTTAATAAAAAATCCTATCGTTGCTTTCTCGCCATGTGGGCGACATAGATTGCATTTCCGTGAAATAGTTACCCTTTTCGGAATTATTGAAAACTACTTTAAAAACCTCCCTATTGGGCGGCATTTAATTAGCTCCTGAGGAGGGCTCTTGATTTCGGCTTCTGATTGTTCAGTTCTGATTGTCTTTTTATATTCTCAGTATTCGAAGCTTTCTTGACTGCCGTTTGATTTGGCTTTACATTTGCACGGGACTTTCTTTTCTTCGCTGCAGACATGGCTCCTTTAATTGCAATCTTGTTCTCTGTTAGCAGAGATTTCTTTCTGCGAGGCATACTTCAGCCGGATGCCATAAGCAACGATAAACTACAGAACTCAAAACTAATCGTTACAATTAAGAATTGCATTAATATTTAAGCTTACCTTTTAAAAGTTCAACCATAATTCTTCTGCCGCCACTTAATTTAAAGACAATTTGATATACGTAGGTACTTACTTTCCCTACAAAAAAAATTATTTCATTGGTGACTTTCGCTGGATTTCGCAATTAATTTAGATTATTCTCAAATTTATTTCCAAATTGTTATCCTACAAAAAATTCGTCGCAAAAATTCACGCAAAAAATTCGCCGAAAACAATCGTAATAATGAAAACTTGGGAATGTAAAATGTCTGTAACATGTGCTATTGAAAGTTAAAGAGTTGTATCCTTTTAATTAAAAATGTGTGACACAGTGACACACTGACATTAACATTTATTATATAGATGTCTTTAATATTATTTCCAATACTCCTCAAAAGATGACAAATTCTTATGACGTGAATGGGTTGTCGGTGATTGCATCATTGTTAATTACTGTAATTCCCCATGTATAAAACGCATTTTTTTTCTAAAAAAAAAAAAAGGAAAATTAGGGGTGTGTATTATGCACAGCTACAAAAAATCTTTAAAAGATTGCCGTTTCATAGGTCAATTTCAGTTGCGAAATGACTACTCATCAAAAACTTACGCCAATTTGACACAAAATTTAGCGATTGGCGACCCTATAAGGATGTCAAGTACAATCATATGTACCTAACAATACTTAAAAATGTAAATTAAAATAAGAATTATCATAAAACAAAATTAGAATAATATTATTCTATGCTTAAATCCATTTTTAAATAAGAGTAGGAAACGCTGGCCGTAATGAAATTGGAGAGGTACAATTTATAGGATTTGATTACAAACCAGGAGTGCGTATTATGCATGAGTAGAAACATTTTCCATCGCTTCCAGCACAATTTTACGGTGCGTGTTATGGGTGAAGGCGTATAATACATGGGGAATTACGGTACGTGGGGATCGGCCAGAATCGATAGTCGGAAATCATTTGCATCAAATCTCAATGACATTAAATTGATTCTGCAGGATGTTCAGAGGCGGACCCTGAAGATATCGACTAAGTGAAGTAAGAGGAAACAATATAGTTATCACCTTCTCTAGTTCAACAGCTGATGTATTAACGATTATTGCAGAAAAAAGACTACCAAGTTTTAGGTTACAATGGTGAAGCTTGGATTGTTACTTTGGACATCTAGAAGGCTTTTGACAGGATTTGGTACGTTGGTCTTCTTCACAAGTTGAAAGGTTAGCACCTTCTGCTTACCTCGGAGTTCTTGACAAGATCCAGCGAAGGATATGTAATATAATTGGCCCTGATCTAGCGTCTTGTTTGCAGTCACTCTCTCACAGACGCGCCGTCGCCTCTCTCTGTCTTTTCTACAAATACTTCCATGGTAACTGCTCTGATGAGCTGCTCTCTCTGGTTCCCCAGACTCCATGAATTCAAGCGCCCTACGAGGCTGGCATCCTGCTCTCACCCTTACACCGTAGAAACCTTCAAATGTAGCCGTCTCTTCTACTCCAATAGCTTCATACCTCCCCGCACCTCTCGCCAGTGGAACACCCTCCCCAATTACTGTTTCCCTGAAAGCTATAATCTCCAACTATTCAAATGTAATGTCAATCTCCAATTACCTTGATCTACCCACTATCCTTCTCCTCTTCCTTTCTCCTATCACTCTTATCTGCTCTCGCTCCAAATCTTCCGCAACCCCCTGCATCCTTGTGGCTTCACGCCTTGCTTGGGGCACAATGCTTAAAAAAAATAAAAAATAAAAAATCTCTAGGCTATTTGTTGATCTGATTCAGTCTTTCTTATCAACTCAGTAAAGAAAACATGTCTTGAACGGCCACTCTTCTTGATACTTGTACATTACTGCTGATGTCTCCAAGTGCTCTATAGTTGAACCTATGTTGTCCTTAATTTTCATCAATGACCTTCCTAATGTCATCAATTTTCAGCTGGGTATCTATGCTGATGACACAAATGCTTACTCCTCTCTTCATAGTAAGTCTGATCGGTAGCTGAGCATAAAAATTATCTACAATCTGTTGTTAACTGGGGCAAGTAATGGCTTATTAATTTTAACGCCTCCAAAATAAAACTGCACTTTTTCAATCGTGTGGAAAAAACTTTTTGCCATCTACCAATATGACTGATGCTAAGCTCTAGAAGAGTGAATTCTAGAGCTAACATTTTCCACTGAAATGAAGTGGAAAGAATATATTGAATCAAGGTCTGCTGCTAAGAAAGTTGGTTCAATGTGTACCAGACTATTTTTCTAGCTAGAATCTATTTTACATATCTATAAGTCTACGATAAGTGAAAGCGTTGCATATAGGCGACGCATCTAATTTGATGTTTCTGCTATGTATTTAAGGATTCTTTTAAAAAAAATACAAAGAGGAATCTGCAAAATTATGAGTCCTGACCTGGCATATCTGCTTCAGTTACTTTCTTATCGCTATGAAGTAGTTTCTATAAGACTTTTCTATAAATATTTTCATATTAATTGTTCTAAGCTTGCCTTTTTGGTGCCTCATCTTTATGAATTTAAGAGTACTACCAGACTGGTGGGAAGGTCTCATCATTTTAAAATTGAAATGGCTAGATGTAGACGTAAGTTCTATGCTAAAAGTTTCCTCTGTCGCACTTCTTGCTTGTGGAACTCTCTTCTGGTCTCTTGCTTCCCAGTCAACGTTGATCTTCAAGAATTTAAATGTAATGTCAATCGTTATCTTATGTTTTCTTAATTCTTGTTTGTTTATTATTCTCACTTTTTAGTAATGTTTCCTTTCTCATATTCTATCAAAATCAGTAACATCTTGCATCTTATATATATATATATATATATATATATATATATATATATATATATATATATATATATATATTGATATTTGGAAAAACGTTCAAGAAAATATGTCCCGAAAATAATAATATGTGACAATGCGTTTCGTTTTCACCGGCTTCATCAGATGGATAATGAAAAATGTGTTTTGTGTGTATGCATTTGTGCGTGTTTAAAATAATTAAATCATATTATTTTCCGAAGCTGGCCTTTCTCGAAGGGAATAAAGAAAAAAATGACCGACTTTTAAAATAATCGTTTAACATTTTTTATAGTCTCCGCTTTTAAGTGTCCGAGTTGGGAGATGGAACTTCTTCAAAATGGGTAGAAAATAAATGAAAGAATTGTTTTTATTCATGCGTTCTCCAAGTCGGCAGTCTGTAATAAATTTAGGTATGGAAGTTATTGCCACTTGGAAAAAACGTTCGTGAAAATATCTCCCGAAATATAAGATTTAATTATTTTAAACACACAAAAGCATACAAACACAACACATTTCCATTATTCATCTGATGAAGCCGTTGAGGACGAAATGCATTATCGGGTATTATATTCGGGAGATATTTTCATGAATGTTTTTCCAAATGTCAATAATTTATAACACTGTCAGGATTACATACCCAAATTTATTATATATTATTTATTTATTATAATATAGACAAAACCATTTTACTCACTACAAAGATGCAACTTGGTTTCAGTGCATTTCAACGCATTTTCACCCGTCGAAGTGCAGTTGAAATGCACTAAAACCAAGTTGCATCTTTGTAGTGAGTAAAATCGTGTTGTCTATATGATAAAATTATAATAAATAAATAATTATCGCTCTACTATCGGTATCGAGCCCTCTTTTGGATTAATGCTGTGAACGTTAGAATTTATTACTTTGGTTCTCATCACATCGTATATATATATATATATATATATATATGTTTCATTAAATAATATAGACAAATTTTGACTATTTTAAATAAGTTCCTTTCAGATTGTCTGATAAGCTTCATAACATTATCATTGAAGGACGAAAGGAAATCACCATATTGATACATGTTTAAATCCAATCTAAGCTTTCGGCTTACATAAGCCATTATCAAAGATGAAAAATTACATTTCAAAATATTAAACAATACACGGACGAAAGAATAATGATATATACGAATGAAATGTGCCAGAAATATTTTTTGCCCGTCATAAATGGAAGACGAATTAACATACTGTTCTGCTGTATGTGCTAAATATCAAAATTATTATTATTATTGTTGTTGTTCTTGTCATATCAGGCGTATCGAGAGCATTAACATGACACATTAAGTGAAAATGCACGCAATTTTTATAAAACACCAACCTCTTCGACTTGGAAACATCTAATTTATTGAATGTGGCCAGGAGCAATGACAATTAAATTATTTGATTCTTTCACATACTTTTAGACTTATTTGCGATAAATTTTCATGGTTCAAAATTCTTAAACCAATTCTGGAACATGAAATAGTCAGAGAGATCACGTTTGATATTCAAGATGGCTCTATTGTAACATTAATCGGAAAATCTGTAGAATCTGCGAGATCAAACTGACGTTCTACTGACAATATCAAACAAATTACAAACATCCCGCAAGCTGAAATTAAACAACCATCAAATGAGAGAATGGCATTTGTCTTTCATGAGAACCTTGTTGTTGTTGTCGACATCCGCTCGCCTCCAAGCATCGGATCGTCATCCTCTCTATTCTCTTTCTATCCCCTGGTTAACGGTAGGGGGGGCGGTTAGCTGTGGATCAAAAAGAATTTGACAGGGCCACTCACCTGAAATTGATTTTGGACAAATCTGCCCGACGAAAAAGACCACACATTTGTCCAGAAACGTCTTCCTCGCAGCCTAAAGGAGATTGAAACACACCTGGTTCCAACGGGCTGTTGGATGCTTTTACCGTCAAGGTCTGCCTTGGTTCCACCACCCCGACTAACGCTGCCCTCTCCAGCTGGTTTTACTGTATGACAACCAACCAAGCAATAAAACACAAGCAAAAGAATTATTTCCAAAATCTGATTTTGTCTGTCACCCACGCTTCTTATGTTTTTCATTCCTGTATTAATATTGTCGATAATTTGGGCAAAGATAGTTTTGATTCTAAAATGCAAAAGTTTACATATGTTGATGCAAATGGAAAATGAATTTGAAGTGAATTAACGGCGTTAACTCTGAGGAGCTCCAACTTAAATCCATGGAATTTCCTCAATGAAACATATGACTTAAATTTGGACAGCATCGATCCGAATCTGTATACGTCATTCTGGATTTTTCTTGTGATGCCTGCATCTGCTGATTCAGCAGACTGTTCTTGCATAAAGCTTAAACTGAAGAAGTAGTATTTCAAAGCTAGCGTGTCACAAGGACGTTTGGTTCAGCTTTGCACCAAAACTAGGTGGAAATATCGATTTCCAGCATGTGATACAATATATTGCGCGCAAAAGCACACACTTGAAAGAATAAAGGGAGTTTAAATATAATGAGTTAAGAATGGCTTTTTACAATTAAAAAATCGGAGTAAATAGAAAAATGAAAATGACGTAGTTTTAATTAGGGATTTGGCTTTCCAAATAGTCCGGCCATAGTTTTAACATAGTTACTTTTTCAGAATAACTTAAAATATCTGCAAATCACATTAATATCTCTTAATCCAAAATCATGAAAAATTGTTATAATCAAGGCAGGTTGTGAATCATGTCATCATTGTCTGTTAACGGGTAGTCAGAATCGATGGTATGAAAATTTAATTTGTATTGCATTATCTATCTATCTCTCTCTCTCTCTCTCTCTCTATATATATATATATATATATATATATATATATATATATATATATATGTGTGTGTGTGTGTGTGTGTGTGTGTGTGTGTGTATCAGACTGTTTATATCTATCTATTTCAGTCTGCTCATATCTATCTATCTATCTATCAGTCTGTTCATATATATTTCAGTCTGATCATATCTATCTATCTCTCTCTCTCTCTCTCTCTCTCTCTCTCTATATATATATATATATATATATATATATATATATATATATATATATATATATATATATATATATATATATATATATAATTATAGATAACTAGCTATCGCTATAAATATGCGTTTCTCTTTGCCTCGTCAGCCTTACTTTCCCTGACGATCCGTTTAGGTGAAACCTAGGTAGGTTTGTCTGGCTCACTAGGTGTATCTATCTATCTATCTATCTATATATATATATATATATATATATATATATATATATATATATATATATATATATATATCAGTCTGTTTATATCTATTTCAGTCTGCTCATATCTATCTATCTATCTATCTATCTATCTATCTATCTATCTATCTATCTATCTATCTCTGTTCATATCTATTCATCTATTTCAGTCTGCATATATCTATCTGTATATCTATTTCAGTCTGCTCATATCTATCTATCTATCTATCTATCTATCTATCTATCTATCTATCTTTGTTCACATCTTTTCATCTATTTCAGTCTGCATATATCTATCTGTATATCTCTTTCAGTCTGCTCATATCTATCTATCTATCTATCTATCTCGTTGCCGATTACTGAAGTGCTTCTATATTTCCTTCTATATTATCCCTTCTGTGTGAAATGAGTCCTTTGTTGGATCTGAAGAGACGTCGCCTGGCATTAAGAGGAATTTCGCTTTCAAATCTAAAACATAAAAGAGATAAAATAGAAAAATAGTCAAGAAATAAAGAAAGTATTTTAAGCAGTCATCCACACACACACACACACACACAACTCGTAACATATCACTCAAGTCCAAAGATAATTGTTTGGAGATTGTTGTCATCAGAATTTACCAACCTTCTTTCAATAATTGTAGTTAAAAACAACATGAACACTTTCCCCACCCCGTATCCCGACATAACGACTTTCCAAACGACGATCTTTCAATAAGTGTCACCATGCTTTACCATTCCAACCATCTCACTTTCTCATCTTTGTTATTTTGTTCCAATACTTTCAGCCATTTTATCAGACTCCTTTCTCCCCGTATTTGTACTTATATTCAGTAATCTTTTTGGAATTTCGAATTGTCCACAAAGAGAATTGTTCTTATTCTTCTTTAGATTTTATTTTAAGATCTGTTCTTACCCACCAGTCCTATCCGGCTTTCTTGTGAATGTTGCAATCAAGTCTGTTTACGAATTTTAACAGTTAAACCACTTGTGAATTTAAAAAAAAAAAAACAGAAATATATCTTCTTGCGAATTTTACAATCTATGTTCCTTATGAATTTTACAGTCAAATTTTCTTGCGAATTAAAGAAAAACAAAATTAAAACATGTCTCCTTACGAATTTTACAATCAAGTCTCCTTACGAATTTTACAGTCAAATTACCTTGCTAATTAAAAAAAAAAAATTAAAACATATCTCCTTACGAATTTTGCAATGAAGTCTCCTTACGAATTTTACAGTCAAATTTCCTTGCTAATTAAAAAGAAACAAAACAAAATTAAAACATGTCTCCTTACGAATTTTGCAATGAATTCTCCTTACGAATTTTGCAATGAATTCTCCTTACGAATTTTATAGCGAAGTCCATGGGCGTTTTTTACAATCCCTGTCTACTAACGAATTTTATAATCAAGTCTTATTACGAATTTTGTAATCAAGTCTCCTTTCGAATTTTACAATCAAGTTTTCTTGCGATTTTTGCAATCAAGTCTCCTTATGAATTTCACACTCAAATCTCCTTGTGATTTTTTTTAAAAAAAGACAGAAACATGTTTTCTTACGAATTTTACAATCTATTTTCCTTACGAATTTTATCATCAGGAAGACAGAAGATAACGATTGACATTGCATTTAAATTTTTAGAGATCAATTTTTACTGGGAAGTAAGAAGCCGGAAGAGAGTTCCACATGCGAGAAGCGTCATAGTAGAAATTATTATCATAAAAACTATGATTATATCTGACCATTTCAACTGTAAAAGGATGAAACCTTAGCACCAATCTAATATTACGTTTAAATTCCTAAAGCCTAGGTATCAAAGAGGAAAGCTCATCAAAACAATTACCATGAAAATATTTATAGAAAAGGCGTAGTGAATCTACGTTACGGTCAAAATAAATACATACCAAGTAAGACATCTTAAGTAAATTACTAAAGATATATTGCTTTGCTATGAATGCCTAAATAATTATTTTCTTATTTAATATGTTAAAATGAGTTCATTGACCTTCTGCAAACTTCGCTATTCTTGTGTTTATACTTTTCTTTTTACGGTACTGCAGTTTTTATTGGTTATCAAATATCCTCTTTGCATAAATATTGTTTTTTCATATGCATTACTTCGAATGAATGTTGATTAAATATTCAAGCAATGCAAGGCCAAAAAGCCCCTCCATGTAAAAGGTTACTAAGAGAAGTTGTTGTATATACGCAAAAGGGGCGATTAAGGGTAGAGATATAGTATAGATAACAGTTAATCCTAAACTTGAAGAGTTGATGTTTGTAGCGATCGGGAGTCTGTTCCACATAGTAACCGTTCACGAAAAGAAGCTGTCTAAATGGAACTTTTTTATTACCAAGGAAATGAGAAGAGAATGTTGGTGAGACGACATAGTTTATTTTGTCCTCAAGGACATATGGCCAAGTGGATAAAGACGTTGGTTAGATCCAGTGTATATACGCAAAGAACTGTGAGTTCAATACCAGGCCACAGCAGTGGTGAACAAAACTTGGAAAGTTGAGTTAAATCGAAATAACTGAGACATCCAGAAGAAGTATGGCACGTGGAACTAGAACAATCTAACCCGGTGGATGAAACCCTTTGAAACCTGACAATCGCTTTACTGGTGGGAGAGAAAAATGGCGTAATGCCCAGCAACCGGTTGAACTGTGGTAAAGAAAAATGATGTAATGCCCAGCAACCGGTTGAACTGTGGTAAAGAAAAATGACGTAATGCCCAGCAACCGGTTAAACTGTGGTAAAGAAAAATGACGTAATGCCCAGCTACGGTTGAACCGTAGTGAAGAAAAATGACGTAATGCCCAGCTACCGGTTGTAGGGTGTGTAAACACTTGTAATTATTTTTTATATCGACCGTGAAAGATTACATACCAATTATTTGCGAATTTTGAGGTAGGAATTCAGGTAGAATGGTTAATATTGTAACGCAGGGCTCAAAAGGCTTAAAGTATGAATATTAGCATATTTACAATCTTAGCACCCACGTCAAATATGAATGTACCTATAATATTTATTACCCAAAATACTAAGCAAAATATGATTACCACCCTTGTCTTCTAACTCGTCTTTGTTGATTGTTTCCATGGAGTGCCGAGCCATAATCTACATCCAATGTAGCTCTTAATGCATGACTAAAAAAAAAATACTGTTGAGAAATCCGTATTCATGTATATCTCAACCAAGTTAAACATTTGCTTGGGACGTCAACTTGAAGGTGGTAGTTGGGTTACTTTCATGTCTTTAGTCAATTTTCTTCCTCTCTTTTAATCTTCACGGGTTTTTCAATTTATTTCAGGTTGGCAAATCCTCTTTTCTCGCCTACTAACCTTTTAATCTTGCTCAGACCTCTTTTTGTGGCATTCTTGCAGGCAATGTTTTCAGATTCGTTTTATACTGCCGTCTGACCTCAGAACAACTCTTTCACTTTTTCTAAAGATATGTACCAAAACGCAGTGACTTTGCAACGTTATGACTTTCTTAGGACCAATATATATATATATATATATATATATATATATATATATATATATATAAACACACACACACACACACACACACACACACATATATATATATATATATATATATATATATATATATATATATATATATATATTTTTGAATGATAACACTTAACATTTTAAGCATTTAAAACAACATGCCTGGCCACATACACAATTCCGGAAAATCCTCGTTGAAAACACAATTATACTTAAACATGAAAACAATAAACAAAAATAAAAATTCTTGAAGCTATATACATAAAAGAGTTGAAACCTAACCTGAACAAAATAAACTATGAAATCTCCCCAAATATTCTTAAATGCCTATAATTTATAACAGAAGCCATTGGTTTATACCAGCGGCTTCACATACTTCTCCTTTTCACTATCGCGTGATCATGTCTGATGTCATGAGCTGCGGTACGATTTTAGGTTCTAGCGACTTGTATGCACGAGTTTGTTGCTTCTTGGAAATCTTCCATGTAAATATAAACAGACTATCATTATTGTTTTGCCCGTGTATTGTTTAATATATTGTATTGTAATTGGCATCTTTGATAATGGCTTATGTAAGCCGAAATCTTAGATAGGATTAAAAAATAGGTATCAGTATAGTGATTTTCTTTCATCTTTGAAAATGAATGAAATATAATGATAATGTTATGAAGACGATATGAAAAGAATTTACATAAAATAAATAGCAAAACTTGTCTATATTATTTAATGAAACATGCATCAATGAAAAAATGCTGCCTAAATACACACAATTTAAATTATATATATATAGGTAAGATGAGAAGAAATAGAATACAATTCTACCCCTTATCTTTTTTGCCGTAAAAAGAGGTTATATTTTGCTTCTAAATCTGATTAAATCGTTCATTCACCAGTAATTTACAATCGCCTGAGATGCGTTGTATACTCATCGAAACACGATTGCAATTGTGTAACGATTTTGACATATTTCCGATGGCATATGCTAAAATAATATAATATATATATATATAATATAATATAAAATACTAAAGAACTTCTTTCCTATTTTTCTATATATTTGCCCCCACACGCACACACACACACACACATATATATATATATATATATATATATATATAGAGAGAGAGAGAGAGAGAGAGAGAGAGACCTGATGAAATAAATTCGAACGACAAAAACAACAATAATAATAATAATAATAACAATAATCAATGTATATTAGTAAGCCTTCCGACGAATAGAAACATGGCGAGGAAAGGGGGTTAAAAATTATTCAACTAGAAATAAAATAAAGTTGGACTAATTTGTAGATGGATTATTTATTGAAAATATATTTGTTGAGTACGCCTAAATTGCTATTTAAACCAAGAATGTCGATTGGTTGATGTGTTCTTTATGTCTTATCAACCCATTTGTAAGTTATTTAAAGCCGAAACATATTTCGGATTACAGAAGGTCGCTTCCATTATATTGAGAGAAACATCTTCTAGTGAAGACTTCTGCTTTTAGTGTGGTTATAATATTTCATTTCGCTTAGCCTTGCGTTTTCTTGCATTCCATGTTTTTCTAAGCTATCCATTCTTCATTGTTTGTCAAATTTGTTTGAAAAAGAGAAAATATTAATGACGTTTAATTAGTAAACTTTACAGAATGTCGAATATCATGCGCACTTACGAAATGTGAACAATTTCCTGATTTTTGGTAATTTTTCATTCTGAGGGTTGGTGTTGTGGCAAGGCAAGCTAAAAAATTGTTTTAAATTTATAATTTTATATAAACAATTTTTTCTATTTTAAAAATTCATTCAAAAAATAAATATATATTTCTGACACGTTACTTTAGTAAAATTAGAAAATTTGAAGTCAAATTAATCTGATTTGAAATAAATATTACTTATTTATAGCATAAAAAATAATATAAAACCACTTATTAATGATTGGTCCTGTTCATCTGATCCAACGTTTGATGGATTGCTGATAGACGAAGCAATGACAGCTACTATGGATGACCCAATTTTCAGAAATCTAATTGAACGTGTATTTTTGATTTTTAACTACCTAGTAATTTTTACAAATGAACATATTTTCCGCAATTATTTAATATTTTATTGACTTTTATTTACCTATCGAAGATGCAAAAATAAAAAAAATTAAAATATAAAATTTTCTTTAATTAATTTCATAATTTAATAACAAATGAAATACCATGATTATTGAAGTATGTCCCACACTAATGTAAATACATAAAATAAAAATATTTAGCGAAATAATAAGTCGAAAAAGTAAAACTTAGTTTAAGCTTTAAACTTTTAAAGCTGGATAGAAATTTTGAAAACCTGTTGAAACGTAACAGAAGCGACATAATAATGGGACAAAACTTTTAGATCATAATAATGGCAATTTCAGTCTAGCATACATGAAAATAATTAACGTATTAAGAAAAAAATTACAAAATAAAAAAATATTTTTAAAATAAAATAGCACAACTAAGTTGATTAATCTTTTCAATTTTGGATTTGTAAATTTTGGTTCCTCTTAATTACAATATCACATCCAGAAAATAGCCGAATACAGAATTTTACACGATTTTAAACTATTATAAATTATTATAACTAAAATTTTTAAAAAATGAAAAAATTCTTGTAAAAATTCATTATTCATCAGAACAATTTTATTTCTTCAGAAAATGATTTCCTTAATATTACTTATTTACAAAAGTAATTAAAAGCCTTTCTAATTAAGTAATATCATAGTTTTATTAGATTCATTATTTTTCAATTCAGAGCAGATTTTCAGTTAGATAGCTCAAATTTAAAAAAAAAAGTAGGTGATTTACAATCTCTAAAAGGTTTGAAAGGAAACTCCCATCTTAATTGGAACAAAAAATTTCAGGAAATATAAAGTTTTTGTGTGAAATTTCATGAAATTAAGTGTTTAACATATTTTAAAAAACATATTTTTTACCAAAATTTTCGAAAAAAAACATTTCAAAAATAATTTCAATCATTTGTGAATAAGCCCTGAAAATTTCATTAAAATCGGACAATTACTGGATTTTTACAAGAATTTCCAAATCAATGTTTTGAACGAAAAAAAGCGCAAAAAAACCAATGTTATTTTTATATTACCGCGAAAAAAGACTTTAACCAAAATTTCGAACCTGTAAGAAGGGATTCAAAAATTTTAAAAAATGATTAAAAAATACTTTGGTTTTTCATCTTAATAATAACATAAACATTTTGACGATAAAACTTTATTTTCCTTAAGTTTGTGGCCTTTTTCATTACGCTATCTGTTTTCCCGCGAAAAAGCAGTGGTGCCTATATAAAATAAACTACTGAAAGCTTTTTTTTTAGTCCACATTTTTTTCTTAATTTAAAACCACAAAAAGCCGAAAACTGTATACCTCCCCACATACTCGTTACAATCAATAAGCAAGGATGCGCCAATATCGACTACAAATTTTTAAATACGCACTGATATTACAGCTGTTACAATATAATGAAAAGCGATTTTTGAAGTTCAAATTAACGTTTCTAATGCTTTTTTGCGAACAAAACAGAACAAGCATTCCAGGCTAACCCAGTATAAGTGTTCGCGTGTGCGTAAAATGGGGAAAGGGTTATAAGCTTTTGTCAAATGCAAGAAAGGCGGGATTTTAAAGGCGAAATAAACATCGAATGAAAACATAGAGAATCGAAAGAGAGACATTAATAGCCATCTTGACAATTGGCTAACAAGATTAAGAAAACAAAATAAAAATACTTGAAAAATTGTTTCAATGGCGAAACAGACATGTTGAAAGGTAAGGGAACCCTAAACCCGTCACGGGCTGACAACAAATCTTTTCCCCCCTGGACCCCCACCTGGTGGCTCTTACTTCCTTTTGACCCAGATACAGGATTTGTTTCCGACCGCCCACCAAAGTAAGAAAGCACTTATTTAGCCGGACAACTCCATGAAAACCGAACTCAGCTTGCCTTACGAGTCTGACCTAAATATTCGACAGGAACACACACAGTGCCTGCGTTTTTAACTGCCATCTTTGTGTGTGTGTGTACGTGCGTGCGTGCCTCTCTATCTCACTCTCTCTTTCACTCTCTCTCTCCCTCTGTGCATGTGTGTGTGTGGGTGTGTGTTGTGTGTGTGTGCTCGTACGCGTGCGTTTGCAGCCTCGTCTAATAATTTTCTGGTGGGGCAGCTGTTACAGAGAGATAATTAACAGGCTCTTCACGCAGACGTCACAAGTGTACTGAGATCAATCCTCGCTGGGAGCACCACACAAGTCAAAGCTTACGAAAAGAACGGATATCTTGAAGCGACGGTTTCGAATTCTAGAAATGCAAACCCCTAACTTTTCAATTGAGCTGATCCTTGTTTAGTTAAGAACCACACAATTGAGACCTTGTGCTAAACTAATGATATCTAATGACAGGAAGAGTTGTCTTCAAGCGATAATTTAAATGATAGTAATACAAAGGATCAAGAAACAGAGAAATGTCCTTAGAAGCAAAGTTACAAAGCTATCCTTAAAAACAAAAATGTCTTTACAAAAATGAGCTGAACTGCTACGTGATATAAATCCTCTAATTTGGACACCTAGGTGGTGTAATGGTTAGCGAGCTTGTCTCACTAGAACAATTACGACTAAGTAGAGTGTTCGATCCTCACTGGGTGCCCCATATTTTCGGCCTTGTACCACATTTAAGCTACACTTGGAAAATCACTAAGACACCTCGAGGCGGTGTAATGGTGAGCGAGCTTGTCTTGCTAGAACAATTACGACTGCGTAGTGAGTTCGATCCTCACTGGGTGTCCCTTACTTTCGGTCTCATGCCACATCCAAGCTACGCTTGGAAAATCACTATAAATCCTCTAACTTAGCACTGAATGCCATACTTTCTTCATGGACGAAGAAAAGTATAGAACCAACATCATTGCGGTTCTACAGAAGGATGTTGAGAATACAATAGACGCAGCATGCTCACTATGTAACATTTAATGGAAATGAAAATGGATAGGACACTATTGTTTTAAGGACGTCATAACCTTGCAAAGTCACTGAGTTTTGGAAACACAACTTTAGAAATTGTGAAAACGTAGTTCAGAGATCATAGGAGAAACAGGAAGAGACACCTGTAATGTCTGGGACATAATCCAGTAACATACCTGATGTGCTTGTGTAAATGAATGGAAAAAAAAAAGACTAAGAAGAAAAGGAATGAGGCAAATATTGCTTAGACCTGCGAATGATAGGAAGTTGGGGAGAACCATGATCAGATACCGTCTTGGTGATCTTTGGGGAGATATTTGCTTATTGGTTCCTTATTGTCACTCTTCGAGACCTGTGTTCATCTAATCTAAACTGATAATAAGTTGTCTAAAAGTTAACTAGATGGTTCCGCAGACTGTACTTTCATAAAAAGGCCAGACCCTTGCTTAGATTAAGTCTCACGCCGAGACACATTGTTCTAATTTAAGCCTCGTTTACAATAACAAAGGCAGCCTTAAAGAGATATTTTTAAAGTTTGTCAGGAAGGTTACCTGATCTCAAGTTCAGTCCACAGAGTTTTGCTAATTTAATGCCCCAATCTTGATAGACCGATTTTTATAAAAGCGATGATTAAAAAAGATAGCCATTCAGTCTATTCTCTCGTGAAGAGATATTACTGTTTCTTAATTCGATATCTATTATTAAGAGCCACGTGTTGTACTATATTTAATCCTTTGAGCCATGACCACCGCTTTACCGGTTGTAGAGTTAAATGATTTAATGCCTAGCCACCGGTTGAACGGTGTGTAAACACTTGCGTCATGGTTTCCTATTGGTTGTCTTATTTGGGTAGACTGGGACACAAAGTAAAAATTCTAGTGATAAAATGAAGGCATGAAATCATACTCTCTCCCTGCTAAGTATAATGCTTATATTTTTTGTAACTTTTTATATCTACCGAGAAACGGGAGAGAAGGCACAGTGGAGTAATGGATAGCGGCTCAGATTGATAAATCGGAGGGCCGAGTTCGAAGCTGAAGTCGGATCCATTAGTTTCACTTACGTACTATTACCCTTGGAAAAGGTATTAACCTTTCTTCTCCCCACCCAGCTATGGATAAATCGCAGGACAGACCAGGTTCTATAACCTTGGATGGCAACTAGTCTACCGCAGAAACAAATGGCAACCTACTGCGGGAAAAAATCTGCCTTGTTAGTCATGTAAAGAAACAAGCTCGAGTTTGACTACTTTTTAAGTGTTTTCGTAAAATTGCAAATATTTTTTTTAACAAGAATCCAGTTTTCAGTTCGCCCTGCGTTTGCGAGAACTATAAACAAATCAGAAGACTAAATGCTACAAAATGTCGAGATTTTTCGCTCGAAAACAATTGATTTCAGCTACTTTAGGCTGCTTCCGAAAAATGATATTTAAAAACATGTAATACTATACTTTGTACACCTGTTTGTACTTCTCCCCCAAATTTGCTTTCCATCGGTCAATGTATGGCTATTTTAGAGGGTCTGACGGACTAATATAAGTCAGAGAAATTTATATATAGATATTTTATGTCAGATTTTATTATGCAAGTCAGAGCTGTCACAATAAAATTGAACTTGGATGTGCCCATCAGACCCTGTAGAAGTATGCTACAAAACCTGAAACCATGATCTTTACAAAATAACAAAATCACTTTGCCCGAAACACTTCCCACACATATTCGAATTATACAAATGACACCGCCTTATCCAAATTCGATAAGAAATCGACATCATAACGATTAGCAAGGGAAAAAATCGATCTTTTAGATATACAGTGAGACGGGACATCGCGATCCGGTGCAAGCTTGTCTCGCAAGAACTGACAGAACGACAATAATAAAACAAAAATGATAGCGCTTTTGACTAGAAGATATAATGAAGATATTAAGCTTTCATACTATATTAAACAAAAGGTTTGGAAGAAAACTCCCATTAGTACTAAGAAGAGTGAACTTCAGAGAACTAATTCATTCTGAAACTGTTTTAAGAAATATCTTTTACAGATTTCAAACGACAGTAACGAAAATGTTCGACCAATGAATGATAAATATTTCCTTTATTGTAACGGTTAACCTTACCAATGCCATAACCAAAAATGAATTGATTGTTTTACATGCTAATATAGGATCTTTGACATTCTATAACAATCATCAGCCTTTCAAAATATAGGTTTTGATATCATGTTCCGATTATAAGAATATTTACAGCATTGTTATTGCTTCCCAATGATCGATTATTGCTTCCCATAGATCGATTTTTGATTTCCATTTTCATAGCCATTTGTTTTAATGGTGAGACACAAGCTTATGATTGAATTAATATCTGATGACATTTGCTGCCATTCTATAAATCTTTGAAGCCGTTCTTTTTTGTGGCAAAGAGGGCAAGAAACAGTTTTGTAGAATGCGCCAGAAAATTGTTTTCCATTAATATAATTTCAGCTAAAATCTTCTTGTTCCATTTAATAGTAAAAAAAAAAAATAACTTCTCCAAGATCTACTTGCATTATTTACATTATTCGTGCTGTTATCCACATTTTCATTGCCTTATTCACAACGTTTCAGCCATTGTATGCTCCGACCTTCTTCAGGTGATTGGAATTTTGAACCGAAATACCTTGGGCTTTGTATTGGGTGAAAATTAGTGAAAAAAAATAACAAAAAAAAACAAAAAGCAAGAGTCCTACAAATCAAAGGTAGATATTTGCACTAGTTGCATAACAATTACAACTCTGAATAAACTAATTCGAATAAACCCCTGTCTATATCTCTGAAATGAGGCATTATGATTACTTGCATTATTTACATTGTTCAGACTGTTATTCTCATTTTCATTGCCTTATTCACAACGTTTCGGCTGTTATACGCTCTAGCCTTCTTCAGTCCGAACAATGTAAATAATGCAAGTAATCATAATAGCTCATCACAAAGATATAGACAGATACTCTACAAGATCTGTTTTATATTTATCGTGACACCTCCGTAAACATTAAAGGGACTTATAATTGTATTGCCAATAATTTCAAACCAAAATATTTCCCTTCTCACTGTTGTAGTCACGCTCGTCGAGGGTACCAAATATTGCAGCAGGCCTATCTTAAAATCCCGTCACGGAGACCAAACTGTTGCAGGCTCTACATCTACCTTAACTAAAAGTGGCAAAAATATTTCCCATATGCAAATTGATTTCAACAAGGCGGCATTTAATATTTTTGCTTTTATATAACCGAGTAAAAACAGAGAGAAAATATACGAGTATGCATGCAAAAGAAGAAAAAAATTGAGTGTAGGGGAAAAAATAACCCCATTCCCGGTGAGGTCCCAATTGGCGTTGTTACTTGTCCTGTATGCCAGGAGGAAAAGAGAGAAAATAGAGTGAAGACAGGGAGTGTCAAGTTTTTATAACTTCTTTACAGCGTCCTCTTCTTGGCGAATCTGGCGAAGCTATGAGGCGATCACCTACTCGTTCTTCGTCGTAGGGGTTGATTATCTCCATGAAAGAACTAGAACCTAATTGTGCTCTTTTCTAACTTCTCTTCAACTTTTTTCTCAATTTTAAAAAAGTTATTCCTTCCACTTTTCAATCAATATATTTCTTTCGTCTGAATGTTCATGTTTCTTACGATCAAGAGCAATCTCTATAATTTTGAAATTAAAACAAAATATCAATCCAATATTATTATATACTAGCAGTAGAGCCCGGCGTTGCCCGGGGATGTAACAGTAAGAGATAGATCAAGTATCGACCATCATGAAGACTGAAAAATAAAATTGACAAAGATTATTGTTTAAGGTTGACGGACACGTATGTTCAATTAGTTTTTTTTTCATTTTTTTTACGAATTGGTCAAACCCAAACTCAAACAAAAACATTGTTTTCAATCGTTATGAGTCTATTGATTGAATAGAATTTTAAACAATTGTCTTGTAAATGGAATTTATTAAAGCATTCTGAATGTAAAAATAAAGAAAAAAGTGTGCAAGACAATACGAAATACTACCTGCCAAAAAAAAGTGAAGTTTTGTTGAAATCGGTTGAAAAATGTAGCAAATCCGATCCCATATATAAACGAACACACACACACACACACACACGGGCACACGCACGCACGCACAAACACACACACACACGCACGCACAGACAAACAACCTGGGTTTTATAATAAGTATAACTCGATATGAGTTGTCCCCCTTTCATTCTGGCGACAGAATCGTGTTTTATCGTGTTTTCAAATTGATTTCTTGCAAAAACAATTGTGTTTTTCCCATTTTTTGGCGCTGTCAGAACCACCGCAAGGTATTTTTACGTAGTCCTGTGAAGTTTTGTTGAAATCGTTTGAAAAATGTAGGAAATCCGATTCAATATATAAACGTACAGATACACACACACAATCTGCGTTTTATAATAAGTAAGATCTATCTATATAATATTAAAGTCTGTGATTGCGTGTGTGCTTGTGTGATGCGTCCGTCCGGCACATAATGATTTAATTTAATCTGATTTAAATGAATGAGATTTAATAATACGAGTTGTTTATTCAGAAAGTATTTTTTTTTAATTTTAACTTTCTTCAAACAGACAATTTTTTTAATTAAAATATTTTGAAGTTGAAGACAGACACAAAAACATCCTGCTTTGCTGTTTCAATCAGTTGTTTGTAGAGTAATTATTTATTTTTCAATTTCCTTTAAACGCACAATATTTTAAATATTTAAAAAAATATTTTTGGCATATTTAAAAAAATATTTTCAAGTGAATATGATTTAAAATATTTTTGACATGTTAAAAATATATTTTTAAGTTAATCTGATTTAAAGATCAAGTTTATACCGGAAGTTCTATTGCTGTTAAATGCTGTAAACAATCAGTAAAACATTAAACATGTATTTGTAAACCAGACCAATGATGAGAAAAACGAAATTAAATATTTCACTCAATTATAATAAAATCAACTTTTATTTTAATGGAATGTTAAAATATACCTCAGTGTTTTATAACCTTTAGAGCCATCAGTGACCCAACAGGTTACGGGTAATCTAGTAATTATTTAAAATGATATGATCTGTCAGTTGTTTTGTAGTTTTTTTTTCTTTTTCTTTTTTCCTTTTTTTTTTTTAGCGTATGTCGTTTTACAAGAAATGGTCACTCAATACGAGTTTTTTTTTTGTTTTTTTACCTGGAAGAAGATGTCTGAATGAAACATCCTTCTTATGAATGGAATTCAGATTTGAGCCATCAGGGTCTGAGCTAGTAGAATTGGGGGTTTTAGCTTGTCTGAACATTTTCCATGGAAATAGCGACAAGGTATGGATACGTTTACGACGCTTAGACTTTGGGAAAGGGTCTGTAAAATTGAAAATAATTCATCACAAACAAAGCCTCGTAAACGCTTTGGGAAAGGTTGGAAAGTTGGGATCGTGTAGCTCTAATTATAATATTATATTAACAATACTCTGAATTTGGTCTCACAGAGTTAGACCAAATATCATTACAAGAGGAGTCAGATACTTCATGGAGCGGTACAAAGACCCAACCATTTTTACAGCTTATTTAGTGATGGATTGTATACATGAGATCCACTTGATATCTGGTTTGCTTTGGTTTGATTTACGGCATATCAACTCCTTATGGGTCATGTAATGCCGAAATTTTATTTTCTTGGGAGCATTAGTAATTTATTTTTAAAAATGTATTTCCTGTATTTTTTTGTATTTTTTTACACAAATATATTGCTGATAATTTTTAATACTATATGCCATATAGGAAGAAAATGAGTAACTGCCGACACCGAGGTTCGAGCGTGACACTCTGGGCTTAGGAATATATGTTTTCGGCCAGGTGTATAAATCTTTGGTGTCAGACTGCTGACTGAAATGATTATTGAGTGACTATTGAATGGAACTATCCAGTTGAATCAGTGTGAATCATTATGAGTCGATGATTTGAGTTTTGATTTGGGACGTTAAGACAAGACGCGCTACTAACAAGGTATTCACTGAAATGGTTACTTATCTTTGGTTGACTTTTATTTATTTCTTCTTGTTAATTATTTATTTGCGGATATAATTAAATTCTGTTTTATTTTAAAATTGAAATCTTGAGTTATACTTTATTATTAACGGCGACCCTACGTCACAAAACTCTGAAAATGTATTGCTGGTACTTTTACTATGAACTGTTTTATCCTTACATAGTATTTTGACCCAAGTTTGAGGGTTAACTATTTGCCCATAGCGATGACCCTAACTGCCCCGGGTCAGGGTGAACCTGGGAAGAACAACAAGAGGTGGCTCCATGCTTCTAAAATGCTCCTACCAGAGGCCTTGCTGCCGGACGTAGTTTATCTCCATACCCAGGACGACTGGGGTGAATTTGATTCTCAAAAGGCGTTCAAATCAAGGATATTCATTTTTGGTAGAACCGTTTATCGTGTCTGGAAAATCTACAGAATCTGTTCGGTGATAATGCAACATTAATAGGTCTATTTGAGATATAGTGGATGTTACAAAACATTTTTCTTCTCTTGAACTATTAAAGCTAGATCAGATCAGAGATCAGCTTCCAGAATATGCAGTTACTATTAATGTCGCTGCAGACGATTTTAAAAAAATTTAAATGCAATTTGTTTACTTTATTTTTAATTCGCTCGCTTTACTTTTTTAGGGGATGGTGTAGAGTAAGTGGCCAGGGTTAAATGCCAATGGCAGTACGGCCCAAACATACAGAATTAACTAATAATAAACAACAACAAGCAAAGAAGAGAAAAGTATAGAGCAAAACATAATAATGAGCAAGCAAACAACTTATGCAAGACAGAGCAACAGTAATAAAGCAACAAGTTTATAAACTAAGAATTTTTGTTGACGTACAACAGCGACTTCGGATAAATGAACATAGCGCTCTGACTTTAAGACAAGACAGACTGGGACTGGGTCAAACAAGACCGAGATGTAGCCTATTTTATTGGCTCAGAAGTAACCCTGTGCAGTTGTGGGTTTCGTCTATAAATTGGGGTGCGAAAAATATTTTACACTCATTGCCACTATTTGATTGGAACTAAGAGTTAGCTTTTCGATTTTACGATAAGTCAACCCTTGTTGGTTGATATAAACTTGGACTGTGTATTGGGCAGACATTGAATGTTGAAGGTATTTTTACAAAACTGCAATAGAGTATCGAAACTTCCTAACTAAAGAAAGAGAATGATAAAAATTCTAAACTATGTATAGAGTATCGGTCTATATTTCTGAGATAAGGTATTATGTAAACTGTGTACATTATTCGGACTATTGTCCTCATCTTTGTTGCCATATTTATCACAACTTTTCGGCCTTTCATTATCTGTCTATATTTCTGAGATGAGGTATTATGTACATTATTTACATTATTCGGACTAACGTCCTCATCTTTGTCGCCATATTTATTAGAACGATTCGGCCATTGTACACTCCGGCCTTCTTCAGATGTTTGGAATGTCGAACTGAACCCTTTATTTCGCTCACTGGTAAAAAACGGTTGCTGAGGAGATTAGGTTTATAATACCCAGAAATTCATACACAGATGTCCTCAAGGACACATGGCACAGTGGATAAAGGCGTTTGTTAGATCCAGTGACAGGATATATATATATATATATATATATATATATGTGTGTGTGTGTGTGTGTGTGTGTGTGTGTGTGTGTGTGTGTGTGTGTGTGTGTGTGTGTGTGTGTGTGTGACAGGACACAAAAAGTGTGAGTTCAATACCCGGTTAAGGCAGTGGAGAACTTGGAGAGGGGAATTAACAGGAGATAACTGACAACTGATATCCATTAAAAATGGCACGTGGAACTAGAACAGGGTTCATTTCGACGTTCCAAGGCTGGGGCGTACAACGGCCGAAACGTTGTAATAAATATGGCGACAAGGATGAGCACAATAGTCCGATAAATGTAAATAGTGTACATAATACCTCATCTCAGAAATATAGACAGATACTGAAAGGCCGAAATGTTGTAATAAATATGACAATAGTCCGAATAATGTAAATAGTATGTATAGAGTAAAAGCCTGTTTTTATGTAACAAATGCTGAAAATGTTCGCAAATGTATTTTGCTGGTCTGAGTTTTACTGACGATTTGATTGGTTCAGTGAAGAGTATAATTTTTTTTTTCACAATGTATCCACTTTGAAAACTTGGAAAGTTTGTATGCCTTTCACATACCTGTAGATACAAATTACAATATACAGCCTTTTTTATGTGAAAATGTGCCACAAACTTCCATCATTTCTTCAGACATTATCTTCTACCCAGGGTTTTATCCATTTTAATGCACTGAGAAATTAGTAATTATTCTGAAGTCCCTAAACAGCAAAATACGAAACAGTCTTTTATGGGGGGCCGTTTAAAAAAAAATAGCTGATTTCATTGCCTCAGACTGCATAGAACATTTAAGATTCGACTGGTTTTTATCAAGGAAGTACAAAATCTATCATCGATTCTATGCTGGAATTATTGAAATCAATCCATACCTAAAGGTAATAATGATTACCATAGAAGAATATCAATGTAGCCTCGTTTTAAATATGTTTATTAGGTTTTCCGCTTTGCTCAGAATATAACAAATGCGAAGAGTTTGTGTTGTTTATTTGGAAGAGCAACCCTCGATAAATAATCTTTGAAAAAAAAAAAACAACAAACGAACAATGATACAAAGCTTCAGGACATAAAATAAATAGGAAAAAAAAAGCCATAAAACAAACAGAAAGAAAACTGACAGACGCGTGATCAATGATAATGGAAGTGAATACATCTTCCTCCCGATTTCAAATTCTAAGGATGTTAAGTTA
Source organism: Acanthosepion pharaonis (assembly GCA_903632075.3). Classification (NCBI taxonomy): domain Eukaryota; kingdom Metazoa; phylum Mollusca; class Cephalopoda; order Sepiida; family Sepiidae; genus Acanthosepion; species Acanthosepion pharaonis. The sequence continues at coordinate 1,899,595 of CAHIKZ030001668.1, read as the reverse complement.
CTTCGGCTTTCAGCATCTGGTGAATTATTGGTCGCAGCAAAGAAAAACAGTAGAGGACACTTAAGACTGAGGATCCTTAATTGATTCATGAAACGACACTTTTTATATTAGAAAGAGAATTGCACGTATTTCGTGTGTTTTTATTCACAAATGATTATGGAATTATATGCAATGCGTGCACACATTTTCACAATGGAAGATGTCGGAAACGGAAGTCATCAACGATCATTTCCGGTCATTGTGCTTAGAATAAATATATGTAAACGTAAAGTCAATTTTCTGTGTTTTATTTATATATTTAGTTATTTATTTTCACTATATTGGCTTTCTGCAATAATAATTTAGAGTAGTTTTTATTCTTTTGATCTTTTATTTGCTGGACGAGTGAAGTTTGATGCCTATTTTCAAAGGAAGGCGCGGTACAATTCTGTCACAAGCGATCATTTAGTTAAAAATGTTTTATTTTGTTTCAGTCTTAGAAAAAGTTTTACTCTTATAACCTATTTCGAGTCCCTCTGTTTGAATTGTATTTTTGCCTTCAGTTAAAGATGACATTATGAAAGTTAAAGTACGTTCTAGTTAGACTGGCTCTTGAGCGCATTAAAGGCATTTGTATACCCCCGAAAAGCATAGGACAGGAGTAGAGGTTGCTCCCTTAATTCCTGTTTAGGATTAGATTTCCTGTTCCTTCGCATTCTCTTTTATTCCCAGTAAATCTTTGCATTTTAGTGAGATTATCGCCTTGCTTGAGGTGAGATGGTTAAAAAATGTGCATGACTTCGGCAAGTAAACAATCGCTTTGTTGGCAGAGTGATCTTATTTGTATATCCCAAAAATCTAAATTTGCGATGAAATTAATGATTCATCATTGGTTGGAATTTATACAAAATGATGTCGTTTTCCATCTGTTTTCTTTCTTTCTTTCTTTCTTTCTTTCTTTATTTCTTTCTTTCTTTCATTTTCTTTCTTTCTTTCTCATGCCCACTTTATCTATTTATGTCTTATACCCACTTTCTTTCTTTTTTTCTTTCTTTCTTTTTTTTTTTCTTTTTGCACAAGAAATTATTTATCTTTCAAATCTGCTGGCCAACGTAGTCGATTAGCAAGCAAAAGTAATCTGATTTTTTTTCATATCGTCATTCTATAGATGTTAATGAACCACGTGAATTGTAAGTTAAAAAAAAGCTTTTGCTAATACAAAGAGTAACCTTGGACGTTCGTGGCCCAAAAAAAAAAAAATCCCGAGTGACAAAAGAATGTTTTTACCTTGACACCGCTTTTATTTTAACTACCTTCACTCCTCAACGATGTTTATTGTTTTAAAAAGCGATAGTCAGAATTTTAACAAAACCTTAAAATGTGAAAGTGAATTTATACAAGTTTTTTTTTTGTTGTTCTTGAGAAATTACAACAAAAATATAAAAACTAGTTATGAGATTGTTTATTTACAAATATAATTTTATATTTACAACATTCTAAAATGTAATACAATTGTATTAAAACTAGTCAATTTATAAAGAAATATTTTGTGGCTTTAAATAAACTGCTAAAACTTGATAAACCGTAAAACACAAATCAATTATCTTGAATATTTATTAGATTAACCATTGTCAGGTTTTTCTTTATCTTAATATTAGTTGATTTATTCCCACTAATAGAATTAGTAGTAGTAATATTATCTTGAATTTTTATTGTTAACTATTCTGAGTATTTCTTTCATCTTCCTTTCACTTTGTTTTAAATAGTATTATTACTCGTAGTAAAATTATAGATGATTTTTTTAAATGGGTCATTAATGATCATTATTAATTTTGATTAGTATATAGATCGTCTTAAATCCAATTGCATTTCAACTAGTAGTAATAATAATATTATATTAAATATTTTATTTGATGAAGCATTAGCAGCCATTATTAATTCTTGGCGACGATATCTTTCTTATGAATTTCACTTTTTTTTCTCGTGGATGTAAAAATATCTTAAAGTTTTATTAGACACAATATTGTTCATTTTTCACTTAGATTTTTCCATCTAAAATTCCTTAGCCATTTATCTCGTCGTAACATTAGAAATATTAGACTAACCATTGTTAATTAGCAGTAGTTTTTTGGGGTTTTTTACGGGTATTTCCTTCATCTTTGTTTCAGTCATTTCTTACACTAGTATTATTAGTAATAGTATCACTAACACTTTATTAACACTAGTACTTCTTGTATTAGTGAAAGCTTTTTTTTTAACTATATACTAATCAAAATTAATAATGGTTGTTAATGATCCATTTAAAAAATATCATCTATAATTTTACTACGAGTCATAATACTATTTAAAACAAAGTGAAAGGAAGATGAAAGAAATACTCAAAATAGTTGACAATAAAAATTCAAGATAATATTACTACTACTAATTCTATTAGTGGAAATAAATCAACTAAAATTAAGATGAAGAAAAACCTAACAATGCTTAATCTAATAAATATTCAAGATAATTTACTTTTACAGCTTACCAGGTTATTTTTAGCCAAAAAATATTTTTAGATTCTAAGAAATTTTGGATATAATAATGATTTACTGATACAAGTTCTACTAATCAGCCAATAACTAGGGGACAAAGAGGTGGATTCATATTTCCCGAAGGTATTTGAGAGTTATATAACGGACCCGACTAGAATTGAACTTAGCTATCCGATTTCCAATTTCGAGCCATTATCCATTACCCGAAAGGAACATCCAAAATTACTGCACTTGTCACTCCCAAGTAGTTACCCATCTCGTTACTCGACATTGCTTAACTTTGGTGATCGCACGGGAATTCGTGTTTCGACGTGAAATGGCAGTAAGTTCGTGACGATATTTCTGCTTCGAATGAAAAAAAAGTGAAATTAAGATGAAAATAAAAAAGTAAAAATGAATACTTGTTGACATTTCTTTATCAAGATGGTATTAAGAGTCAAAAATGAAAAATGGTTGTCAATGTTTCATCAGAAAGAACTTATCATATTTCTATTAGAAATGTTATTAGAATTTAATAATTCTATAACTCTCTTGCAACTGGTGCATCTTTTTTATTCATGTCATTTCGGGGCAGTTTCTCCATCAAGTTTTCATTGATTTCATTTTTATGACTTTTCTGCATATACCGTTAACGAATGTACTATCTAGCACCATTCGCCGGTGATCTCTTTCAATTGCTGATTCTATCAGTTGAAGCACTGTCTCTTTTTTGGTAAGAATGATAACATTCAATATTTTGAAAAAGACCTTTACTATATTTGATGTCTGCATACACACATCTCAAATAAATTGTTCTACGTTCATCATGTGTCTATATTTACTGCTATTAATACGACATCAAATCCGAAAGCAGAGAAATAAAAAGGCCTGCTTGGAAAATCAGAATTGGAAATCCTGTTTAACTTTAGCGACAACCACGAGCGCTAAGCGCACATCAGTCCAGTATTGCAGACTAAATATAATTTTAGTTTGACACAACTTACATGCAAGCCACCAATCTGCTACTGGATGACATGCCACTAGCGTTTACCGCTGGTGCTCCGTTGTCGGACGGCAGACGTATTCGTCTCGGCAATGTTACCACTTGCGGACTGCTAGTGGCTAACCATTGACCCACCAGTAGCCTGCCAGTGGCTGCTACCAGAGGACCGACAGCGTTGCCATCGGCAGCCCACCAGTGTTGCCATCGTCAGGCCGCTAGCGGTGCCATTGGGCGTACCGTCACCGGTGTCTTTGTGCGTCGGCCAGTGGTGCCATTGAGCGCCCCTCCAGCGGTGTCATTGGCCGTACCGCGAGCGGTGTCATTCGCCGTACCGCGAGCGATGTCATTAGCCGTCCCGCCATCGGTATCATTGGATGTCCCGCCAGCTGTGTCATTGGTCATTCCGCCAGCAGTGCCATTGGGGGTTCCGCCAGCAGTGTCATTGGGTGTCTCGCCAGCGGAATCATTAGTCGTCCCGCCGGCGATGCCATCGGCAACTTGCTTGTGGGTAAGGTCAATTTGAAGAAGTTTAAAAATGGATGAATGCGTCATGCAATGCGTCCAAATGTCATTGGGTGTCCCGCCAGCGGTGTCATTGGTCGTCTCGCCAGCGGTGTCATTGGTCGTGCCACCAGCGGTACCATTGGGTGTCCCGCCAGTCGTTCCATTGGTCGTCCCGCCAGCGGTGCTATTGGGCGTCCCGCCAGAGGTGTCATTGGGTGTCCGGCCAGCCGTTCCATTGGCCGTCCCGCCAGCGGTGCTATAGGGCGTCCCGCCATCGGTGTCATTGATCGTCCCGCCATCGGTGTCATTGGGCGTCGCGCCAGCGGTGTCATTGAGCGTCCCGCCAGCCGTTCCATTGGCCGTCCGGCCAGCGGTGCTATTGGGCGTCCCACCAGAGGTGTCATTGGTCGTCCCGCCAGCGGTGTCATTGGTTGTCCCGCCAGCGGTGTCATTGGGTGTCCCGCCAGCCGTTCCATGGCCGTCCCGCCATCGATGCTATTCGGCGTCCCGCCAGAGTTGTCATTGTTCGTCCCGCCAGCGGTGTCATTGGGCGTCCCGCCAGCGGTGCCATTGGGCGTCCCGCCAGCCGTTCCATTGGGCGTCCCGCCAGCGGTGCCATTGGGCGTCCCCCCTGCGGAGTCATTTGTCGTCCCGTCAGCGTTACCATCGGCTACTAGCGTCTTACGTGTGAAGAAATTCAAAAATGGATGAATGCGTCATTCAATACATGCAAATGAGAAATATTTGACTTTGTATCTTCTCTGACTTTGCACTTGAGTTTGCACCTATCCTGAAAATATGTACAGAATTTTCAATTTGCACTTATCTTGGAAATATGGATAAGATAGTTGCCTTTATGCCTGCCCTGGAAATATATCCAGGATCTGCCTTTGCCTCAATCCTGAAATTATTCACAAGAAAAAGGCTTTGTCTCGGCCCTGAAAATATGAACAGTTTATTTGACTTTGCATTTGTCCTGAAAATATATATAGGGTAAATTCCTTTTGTATATACCCAGGAAATATATGCAGATTACTTGCCTTTGTACCTGTCCTGGAAATATGGCCAGTATTACTGCATTTGGAAATGCTAGAACAATAGGTACAGGATATTTGCACCTGCACTGAAATTTTATCAATTTATTTCATGAAAACACCCTGAAGATGACATTGTGCTATATCAAAAGTATTCGAAATAAAAGAAATATGTATCAACACGGTGATTTTCTCTCGTCTTTTAATAACGACACCACAAAGAAGAAATGCAACAATGAAAACATGTTGCCGAAATATATATATATATATATATATATATATATATATATATATATATATATATATATAAAATCACACATAGAAACCGTGAAGCACTTGATAATAAAAAAAAAAAAAACATCACGAGAATGATCATTCAAAATAACTCGAAGACTTCTGACAAGTTATGACACAGCTATAAGATCACTGGGGAAATCCTGTTAGATATAAAGTCTTCTTTCTCTAATAAGTCTATGAAGGTCGTAGTTAATGGTTAAGCTTCCTAGTTCCATGGATTCAACTCAAGAATAAGATTTTTAGGCTTTATATTAACAACCTGCCTAAGAACATTTTCAGATCATTGGAAAAATGTAGAAAATGATTTTTATTGCATTTGAGAATTTTATTCGGTTAATTAAAATTATAAAACATTCCAATGAGTATGACTTTGTATCACTAAAAACATTGTAGGGTGATTTTGAGCATTTGATTGGGAGATGTAACATTATTAAAAGGTTCCGGGGAGTATGCTTTAGGTTCACTAAAAGTCATACTCCTGGTGATTCCAGTGATCCTGGAATAAATAATAATACACACACACACACACACATATATATATATATATATATATATATATATATATATATATATATATATATATATATATATATATATATATATATTTTGTGTGTGTGGGGAAATCGCTTCATTTATGTAACAGTCAGATTCAGTCTATTGACGATTGCTTCGAAGTAAAACCTCCCGACCTCCCGTCCCTTGCTTTAACTTGTTGATTTGCATTTCTGGGTTATTTATGGAGCCACGTGTTTCTTGCTGATTGCAAGAAGAGATGAAAGCAATGCTAAATGCTCTCCAGACCAGGACAATTAGATCGGCTCAAGGCGATAAAACAAATGGCGGTAAAAATGTTACGACGCATTTAGATTGAAAGATAGACTGAAATAAGGACACACACACGCGCATGTACACACGTACTTTCTGCACTGCCCTCACACATTAGCTTTTGTTACACACTCCCTTGATTCTCGTCTCCTCAGAAACACACGCAATCACGCCGCATCTATATGAAACACATTAACTCTCTCTCTCTCTCACATCGACAGGAATCTATTTTCCACTTGCAAAATTCCTATCCCCTCCTTCTTTTATTCCTCACACATACGTCCTCTCTTTCTATTGATGACTCTCTCGCGTACATTCACTCACATACACAAATGCATTCATGCAATATATTTACTCAACCATATACATATATCTCCACCCACTCTTCTGTCGGGCGTCTGGTCGAAAGAGACAATAAGAGCAAACTATTTTATATGAGCCATGTTGTGAGTACGTTCCTCATTGTGTGTTCTATGATTCAGATTTTCTTCACTTCAATATTTTTACTCTTTTCATGTCATTTATAGATTATTCATTTCTCGGTTTTTAATTTTGAATGTTTTTACAATGAGGACGGATATCTTTTCGCCATCTGGTCTCCCAGTCTCGCATCTCATCCCCAACAAATCCACACTTTCCTTTCTCTTTCATTTCTCATCCTGGGTAAGACGATAAAATACATCCGCGTGCTGGGTAAAACGTTAAACTAAACCCTACAGCAAGGCCTTTGAACATGAAGTTTTGAGGAACGGGGAACGACCTCTTAATTGCTGGTGTTCCCAGGTCCACCTATTAGGGTCCCAGCTTTGAGCAAATAGTTAACCCCGAACAGGGGCCAAAACATTATGAAAGTGTAAGAATTGGTTTTAATAGAAGCAATACATTTTTATAAAACATATTAACAGCAATAAAGTTTTGAAAAGAAAATTATTACCAGCAATACTTTTTAGAATAAAATATCTCGGCAATACATTTTTGAAAAAAATTATTACCAGCAATACATTCTTGAAAAAGAAAAAGTTATCAGCAATATATTATTGAAAAAAATATTACCAGCAATAAAAATCTTATCGGTATTAAATACCGATTGAGGTTGATATGACGTAGAACAAACCAAACCAACAATAAAAACCTTGTCGGCATTAAATAACCCTTTGAGGTTGATATGACGTAAAACAAACCAAACCAAACTTTCATTTTTTCCTTCCTGTATTTCATATTTTTGTTCTTTCATTTTTTTCATTTTCTTCCTTTGCTTCATTTTTTGTTTCTCTTTCTTACATTTTTTCTTTCACGCTTCATCCTTTTCTCAATTTTTTTCATCTTCATTCTTTCTAATTTCCTTCTTTCTTTTACGTATTTTTTCTTTCTGTCTTTTTGGTTTTTGTTTGGGGTACAAACAGTTCAAAAAGAACAAGTTTGAATTCAAAACCGTGAAAATGGCAACCGGAAAGCACTCCACTGTATTCCCCCAACAGATTATGGTAACGCCCCGATCTGTGTTTCTCAAAGTTTTGAAGCTACGGCACACCTTGGAGCAAAATTTTCAGGGTAATATAATTTTTTTAAAAATTGGAAAATTATTAAATCAAATGCTCAATGCTGCATATTGTAAACATTATTAATATCAATATGAATTCATAATTCAATATAAATTTTTAAAAATTTTGAATTAAACAAAGAATATTGGATACACTTATATTAAAAAAGGTTAATATTCATTTATTCATAAAAAGAAAAATTTTAAAAGTGAAATTAAAAATAATAAAAACAGTTTTTTAAAAAATGAATGCTAAAACAAAATAGTTAAAATAACATAATCGAAGTGAAAAGAATCATTTGAAAAAAGTTTAATAATTATTCATTTATTCAAATACTAAAAAAAGCTGTACCATTACTACTTACACACACACACATAGGTATATATATATATATATATATATATATATATATATATATATATATATATATGAAAAAAAATATACTGAAAAAACAAACAAAATCCTAATATGCGATTATGCTGTTTTAATTAAAACAGCATAATCGCATATCAGAATTTTTTCTTTATTTTTCAGTATATTTTCATACTATCGGATCTATATCCATATATTTACTTATATATATATATATATATATATATATATATATATATATATATATATATATATATATATATATGTGGCACAATACTGCGATGATCGCGCTTGCTCACTAGTGTGCCGCAGCTCACTGGTATGCCGCGGCACAGCGGTTGGGAATTAATGGCCGAGATAATAAAGAAAAATAAACTGTGGAGAGCAATGATCGGTTACCTCTCGAAAGGACATGGCATTAATAGATAAATACAAATTTCATATATAACTATCAGCTACAACTGCAATTTTGAAAGTGCATACGGGCGAATTTCTTTAGGTGCGTCTAACAATTTTAATTTATTTGAATTTTGTAACTAAAGAATTATCATTAACATTATTATTTTTACAGAAGTTTTCTTTCAATTTATTCTCTCTTTTTTTTTCTCCCAAGAACCGGTCACTTTTATATTTATTCTACGGATCTATCTTTACAAGTGAGCCAGATCAGGTCGAAAATGGGGCACTGCTGCCATATATGGCCAGGCGTTTCCCAGTCTCCACTTTACAGCCTCGATAGAGTCCAAAAAAACGCCAATGCGTCCTTGTAGAGATTAATTATTTCCCAAGCTATGACCCCTTTTGCAAGCCTCTCCCTACTCATTATTTCCATGGAAAATGTTCAAATGAAGTACATTCCTTAGCTCTCCGAATGCTAACGTTAAGACACGAATTGCCACGCCCATTGTCGCAAACAACCCTCCTTCCTTTCGTATTCCATTGGTGAGAAGTTCCACCCGAGCAGCGTCTTTCCAAGTCTCTCAAGACGATGTTTTCTGACAAGTATAATCTTAACCTTTTGAAGTCACGAATTTAATCAGTATCTTTCTTCACTTATCCCCATAAACTGTGCCGCATACTCTATAACACTCTACTTCGAGTGGCTCTTGTGTCTTGTACAGCGTCAAAGATTATTGTAAAAAAATAAGAGACATAGTAAAAGTAGATTGGTGGCTACTCGTTTCCGAGTATGGCCGTCTGTTACAGTGGCTAGATACTCCTGCTTTCACATTTGTCTTTCTTCAACACAGTCAAAGTGTGGTTTATTCTGCAACTATGCTTAGCGAAAGTTAGTTATAATTTCCAGGAGAGAGCGTATGACAAGATCAACTGTTTGAACAATGTTAGTACGTCTACCCTCTTGATCATGATGACTTGCTAAAAGAAAGGATTTAATGATAAAAGCTTGGATCAACCCTGGGTATGGTTTCCAGACATTTCCCAACGATATCACACACTGGGAACGTCTCTCTGGGCCCATATCTTCAAAAGGACACGTTCTTGATTGTTTGACTCTGATGAAATTCGAAGTGAGAACTTATAGTCGAAAAAGTTATCGCTCTAAATACTCTGCCATGTGTTTAGCATGCGGTGTAAATCTGAAATAAAAATAAGAATTGTATTACTGTTTCTGTTGAATTACTTTCTCTGATCGCAGAATAAGTTTAACCTTTTGAGCCCTGACCATCGCTTTCCCGGTGGTAGAGAAAAATGACTACTGGTTGAACGGTGGGTAAACATTTGTAACTATTTTTATATCTAACGTGAAATATTAAATACCAATTATTTGCGAATTTTGACTTAGAAGTTTGAGCAGAAGGGATAAAATTGTTCAGGAACGCAGGGCTCAAAGGGTTAAGAATTTTTAAAAAGTCCATAAATTAAAAAGATAAACAAAAATAGAAAAAAATACTAATAAATAGAAAAGAGCTCATAAAGTATGGTGAACAATTTTACAAGATTTAATCTTACACTGAAACAGCTTGCCTATCATTCCTTATTTTTAGTTTTTCTTCCTATTTTCGTTACTATTCTACAATACTTATTTTCTTTTTTACCTGATTTCGTTTTCCGCATATCGTTCCCTTTTTTCTTTGGATTCTGTTTTTCCATCTTCCCACCTCTTCCATTCTTCAAATCCTTCTTTTCTATCTTCCCTTCATTACCTTTCTTTCTTTTTCTCTTTTCTATCTTCTCCCGATATATACATCTGAATATTTTTTCCATCCTCCCCTTTCTTCCTTATTCAATAGTTTTGTTTTTTTTTGGTTTCATTTTTACCTTTCTATTTCAAGCCACTCATTTTCCCGCCTTCTTTTTCTTTTCCCTTCATTTTATTTCAAATTAATTCAACCAGCAATTCACACATCTTCCTTTCCCCTTAATTCTTGCGTTCTTCAAACGACCCGGAATGTATCAACTTTTCGTTTGTGCACCAATTCTGCTGCTGCTGCTGCATACAGCACGAGGTCTGGTAATGACCTTGCTTCATATCATTTAACAGACAGCGATCTCGTTACCCTAGCAACTGGAGCCCAGTTGGCGGCATGGACAGAAGAGGTCAGTTCCCATAGCAGGAGATCCACAAACGTTAAGACGTTGATCCGCGGAAAGAATCGAAAAATACCGAAGAAAAACGAAAATAACCGAAGAAGAGGAGACTGTCTTTCGCTTCTAACCTTTTTCTTTTTTTGAGTTTGTTTTAAATTATTTCTATCGATAGAGACTTCCAGAATCCGTCTGTTATCACCGTATGCAGTGACATGCACCAACTTTATAGTCTAGAATATGAATCGATGGAAAGAGGCAATAAAAGGTACCGACATTTCTATTGTGTCGTCTTAAAAGTTCGTTCTCTTTCAGCTGGCGTTTTTATTTCAACTAGAATGACTCGTGAAAATTTTACGGTTTTTCTCAGTGACTTTCTAATGAATCATAATTCTTAAGTAATTGATTGAACAAAAGATCTTTACGAGTTCCACGGCAATAGAATAACCTTTGGAAATTGTTGCATCCTTAAAAATTTGAGCTTAACAACTTAAAATATTACAATAGGAATCATGAATATGAATACAGGTCATTACTTAAAGAAGTAAGAGGGTACAAATGAAAAAGATTTAAAATTACAAGTGTCATGGAAGCAGTCATTAAAAACATGGAATTGTTATCGGCTCCTCTATCGTCTCTTCCTTCCTTCCTTTCTTTTTTCTTTCTTTCTTTTTTTCTTTCTCTTTCTCTCTATCTCTTTCTCTCACTCTTTCTTTCGTTCTTTCTTTTTTCACACGCTCTCTTTCTTGCTTTCACTCTCTTTCTCTTTCTCACTCCCTCTCTCTATTTCTTTCTTTCTTTCTTTCTTTCAATCTCTCTCTCTTTATTGCAATCTCTCTCCCTTTCTCTTTCTCTCACACTCTCTCTTTCATTCTTTTTCTCTCACTCTCTCTCTTTCGATTTTTATCACCCTCTCTCTTTCTTTCTTTCATTCACACTCTCTCTCTCTTTCTCTCACTTCTCACTCTTTCTTTCTTTCACTCTTTCTTTCTTTCTTTCTCTCTCTTTCTTTCTTTCGATCTCTCTCCCTTTCTCTCACACTCTCTCTTTCATTTTTTCTTTCACTCTCTCTCTTTCTATTTTTATCACACTCTCTCTTTCTTGCTTTCATTCACACACTCTCTCTCTTTCTCTCACTCTTTCTTTCACTCTCTCTTTCTTTCACTCTCTCTCTCTTTCTCGATCTCCCACTCTTTATGTCTCTCTCTCTCTATATATATACTCTTTTAAGAATAGTATACTACATATATAAGAATACTATGAGAGCTATAATCTCCAACTATTCAAATGTAATGTCAATCGACGTCTCCAGATGCCCTGATCTATCCAATATCCTTCTCTTCATTCTTTCCTCTATCATTCCTATTTGCTCTCGCTCCAATTCTCTGTAATCACTTGCGTGCTAGTAGCTTCCCGCCTTGCTTGGAGTGAAACGCTTAAAAAAATACTATATATATATATATATATATAGTATACTATTCTAAAAAGAGTATAAAAAGAGAATACTATATATATATATATATATAAGAATAATATAATATATATATATATATGGTATTCTCATATATATATATATATTATGATATAATATATATTTTTTTATATATTAACGCCTTGTTCATTTTCTTTCAATCCTTACACCAGCCCAATATACAAAACTGATCTATAAAGGCCTTTGTTTGGAACGGACGTTGTCATAAAATACTTTACACCAACCTCCATATAATCCAAGTTTTTTCCAGGATCTTACGGGAAATGATAGAATTATTATTAACAGTTCTTCTAATATGGTCGTTCAATGTGTACATTATGGTTCTTTGCACATCTGTTCTCGAAATAAAATAGCATAGATTTATGAGAAAGCAATTTTGCATCTAATTTCAACACATGTTGAAATAGTTTCATATCAGTCAGAAGATGAAGATATATATATTGAGTATATTTTGTATTTCTGACATCAGATGGAACTGAAGATGATGTGCGAGTATCTTTTGATAATTCGATGTTTTAACTGTTATCGATAGAAATAATCTTTTTTTTCTTCATCATTCTTCGTCAGTCTCCATGTAGAACAATAGCGCGTTCTACAGTTTCAGTCGACACTTTTCACTCATAATAGCTATAGGTTAATTAGTAAGACTTGTATGACCAAAACATTATTATCTCCAACAATAAAATTAAAATTGCGAACAAAATATTTATATTTTGATATTAAATAACTGATGTAATGAATATGCATAGACCATGATTCCCCTTAACGATAATGATTGGCTGGTGTCAGCCATAAATACAGACTGATGTGGAGGTACAGGGAAGACGCCTATTGCCTACGCCTATTGCCTACGCCTATTGCCTACCGCTACGACGAGGACCAGTCCATTACGGTTACCTGCTAGATTGTCCTACTCGGTTACAGTAGTCAACAACCACTTTGCTACTTCAAACAAATATATCCCTTTCCGGGACATATCAATAACCCACAGAGGTGTTGATATGTCTGTTGATTTTGTATAAATTGGTATTAGGAATAAGACGAGGTTATCTTTTGCTAATAAGATGTTTTATACGATCCCCTACGTTCTGAGGTGACACAGCACAGAAAAAAAAAAAGAAAACGGAATGAATCAAGATTTCCTTCATCTTTCCCTGTCAGTCCCTACTTTGGACAATTTTATGTCAAAACTGATTTCACTATCGTGTGTACAGTTGCTCTCGACATTTATAATATCTTGTCTAATCTATACCGTCTTCAAATTATTCATACTCCCAATTGCCAACTGTTTAAGTCTGTAGACTCCCAATACTGTAAACTTCTCGCATATTTAGACCGGTAGACGAAAATAAATAAATATACTTTTAATAAACAAATGAGGCTTCTACTCAAATACGAGTATCCACTAAAATAACGTTTAAAGTGATATATATATATATATATATATATATATATATATATATATATATATATATATATATATATATATATTAGTCACCAGTTTATAATAGTTTGGGAGCTGTTATGACTTGTTTCTCAAGAGGATGAAGACTTTCAAAATAAACGAATTAAACATTCCCCCCAACCCCCCAAATGATTTCCAACAACGAGGATTTTTATAAGTATACATTATGTAAAGAACAACATCAAGCACAAAAGAAAAGAAAGAAAAATATATCTGCGTGTTTACGGACAGTTCAAAAAAGGAATGTTTGAAATAATAAAAGCATATATATATATATATATATACTTTATTCTAGGATATTACATAAAACATATGTCAAAATTGCTACAGAACTGCAGTCGTGTTTCGATACGTATCAACGCATCTCATCGGGCGATTGTAAATTATTGGCGAGTGAACAATTTACTCAGAATTAGATTCAGATCGCCTGATGAGATGCATTGATACGCATCGAAACACGACTGCATTTGTGTAGCGATTTCGACATGTTTTTCGATGTAATTTCCTAAAATAAATAATATTGCTCTACTTTGTATTGAGCCTTCTTTTAAATTAAATATTACGAACGTTGGAAATGTATTCTATTCGTTGTCCTCTTACATTACCTAGGTAGGTTTTTCCTGGATCTTTAGGATTTAATATATATATATACATATATATATATATATATATATATATATATATATATAATCTCGACTCTCCCGTCGAGATTCGACGTATGAGGGTCAAGCAGATCAGTTTCCAGGAAACCGACAGCCCGACACCGGCACATGAGATTCGATTATAGTGGTGAAGGCCTCGTGCAGGACCATCCACACTTTTTGAAGGGACGAATACAGAGACCTGGTGCACCGAATGCCACAAGGTTCCCAAAAGACCCTCCGCAGGCACGGTGGAGTAATTGATAGCGGCTTGGATTGAGGAATCGCAGAGCCGACTTCGAATACCAATCAAATCCATTACATTCACTTACGTGCTAATACCCTTGGGAAAGGTATGAATCCTCTTACTCTCCCTCCAGCTATGGGTAAAATAGCAGGACAAACTGGGTTCTATAGCCTTGAATGGCAACTGGTCTAGGAGAAGGACAACTCTGAATACATACATATATATTAGTTTCGCCCTGTTCGGATGTTTGTAGGTTTTTTTTTGTTTTTTTTTCCTCGGGTACCGATTTGTTTTGATATACTTACGAGTTGTGCTATCCGACTTTTTTTTCCAACCTAGTATTACTATTTGTATAATATACTTACATACATACATAAATATATAACACATATATTAACACATCACAAGAAATATTTAAATAAAATTCTCACTTAAAAATTTTGAAAAACTTAGCGTTGCGTCTTTGCACGTTCCGAGATCTTACAACCGTCAATAATAGCAGATATTCAAAAAAATCTTTCGGTCGACATACAGATATATCGTCTCAAGTTTTTGATTTTATAAGAAAAAAAACACATGCCTGATGATGGATGGAAGACCGTCCGTAAGTACTAGCATTTTAACATCAAATAAACTGAAAAACTACAGACAACAAGTTTTTCTTCAAGGATCAAAACTCGCACTATGGATGAACAGGATTTTAATGCATATATTATGTTTTCTAGTGACGGATGTCGCCAATAATCGCATTGATACTTGATTAATTCTATGTGTGATTAATTCTTAATATATATATATATATATATATATATATATATATATATATATATATATATATATATATATATATATATATATATATACGTATGTCAGTTTAAATTTTAGAGAAATCATTTAGAAATTAAATAATCCGTTTCTACGTTGATAATAAGAGAATGTATGACCATCATCGAGCTGTTTCGTTGTCACACTGCAAATCAGGGTGTAGTTTTTCATTTTTAACAACTATATAAATATCTCTTATCAGTCCCCCTTCGAACCTCACTGTCCATTTTTAAGCTACGAAACTGCTCCAAGTCTCTTTCAAGTTCTTCAACGTTTTTACAAGGAATCATGAAATTTTACTGATACTTCTTGGGGTACCGTTGCTTACAATTTTATAGAATGGTTGATCGAGATAATCCGTGAAAGACGAAATTGCTCGATGTAAAAGAATTTGCTGATCCAATCGCAACACATCTCCATTATAGTTTCAAGCGTAACTGGAAGAGAAAGTGTAAGATCCGGTAGATTTGACATATATTGTACAATTTGGACTTGTAGATTACGTGGGAATATTCTATGACGAATAGATATTTTAGTTTTTGATGTTATGTATTAAGTTATTCTTCCTCCTTCTTTGTCAATCACATAGCACAATTCTATATCAAAACAGGTTTCACTATCGCACTGTAACTTTTTCAATCGACATTTTTAACTCATACTAACTTGTCTAATCCATACCGTCTTCAAATTATTCATAGTACCACATTGCCAACTGCTTCCGTTAACTTACGACGACATCCCATTGAAACCTTTACGTTCACCGAAGTTAAGCAAATTCAAGCCTGGTCAGTACCTAGATGGGTAACCGTTTGTGATGTGTATGTGATATAATGGATAATGGCTCAGAATTATTAATCGGAGAGCTGAGTTCCAGTTCGAGTTGTGTTCGTTATATTCACTATATATATATATATATATATATATATATACGCCATTAAGGAAGCTATGGATTCACCTCTTCTACCCCCAGCTATGGGTTAATTATTAAGACTTCTTTCACTAAACAATTATTATCACCAAAAATAAAATTAAAATTACATATAGAATATTTGGACTTCGTTATTAAAAAAACATAAAAGTTTTGTTATGTTTACGTCTGGTGAAATCCTCAGCATCTAAAAAAAAGGTCGTACTTTTTAAATATTTCTCCGACCTTCTGTCTTTTTTTCTCTCCTTAATGTCGTATGATCGGTGTTATCCTGCTTTTCCTTCCGGTTTCTAGTCGTAAATACCATTTCAGCCGCATTCATCCAGTATGGTTGGTCTGAACTCTACCTTCATAGCTTAGGTTTAATTCTATTGAGTGCTGGATAATATTTTTTGGATGATTTCCAACACGTTAACAAGTCTTAATTTTTTTCCAATTGTATGTCAATACTGGTTTCACCATCGTCTTTTACCTTTTTCAACAGGAGCTTTTCATTCATGTTATTACGTCTAACCCATATCTTCTTCAAAATAATGATCCATTTGATTACGTCTGAAGATATCCTCAGCATCTCCTGATAAATGTCCTACTTAACATTTCTCGTCCTGTTTTTCTATTTCTTCTCTCCAATGCCGTATGTTAACCTTCCGTTTTCTAGTCGGAAATAGTCTCAGCCGCATTCATCCTGCTTCTTCTTTTCATTCTCGGAAAGAAAGTCTATATCATTTCATCACGTAGGTTTGGTTTAGAAATTTGCCAGTATGAATATTCTATATGGGGAATGTTCTTGTTGATTTTATTTCTAATTCTTTCGATATTGTCCTCATATTGTTTATAAATATGAAAGAGAGCAAAAGCTTATATCATCCTCTTGTCGAAAGCCTATATTGCAACGCAACCTTTCTGTTTCAACACCTCAAATGTTTCATATCCAATCTTGATTGCCTATGTCCTGAAGGCACACGGCACATAAAGAAGGCAAAAGAATGAACTAAGTTTTCCTTTATATTTCCCTGTTAGTCCCCACGTATTGTATGTCAATATTGGTTTCACCATCGTGTTGTCCCCTTTTCAATAGAAGCTTTTATTACGTCTAATCCATATCTTCTTCAAAATGATGATACATCTGGTGATATCCTCAGCATCTCCTGATAAATTTTCTTACTTAACATTTCTCCTACGTCGCCATGTTTTGCTGTTTCTTCTCTCCAATGTCGTATCCTGCTTTACCTTCCGAGTTCTAGTCTGAAATACTCTCTCAGCCGCATATCTCTTGCATTTTCCTTTCTTTCTCTGACAGAAAATCTATATCATTTGCAGGAATCATTTCATCAGGTAGGTTTGGTTTAGCCATTTGCCAGGATGAATATTCTATATATATGGGATGTTCTTGTTGATTCGATTCCTCATTCTTTCGAGAAAACGAATTAATGACCCTCCCCAGACGTAAAACTGCTAAACGGCGCCATGTGAAGGTTTTTGGAGTAGGCCAAAATCAAGACGCCCAACCCCAATATCAATACACTCAAGTTTGCCATCAAAGAGAAATGTGTCAGTTTTTTTTATATCTATTCTGATTAAATATTGATAATAAGCTACTTTGGTAGAGTCAGGCTTTATTATGAAAAAAAAATTATGTGCAGTTTAATTTTTTATTTGTAAATGAATCCACAATAGATTAAAAATAGTTTTTAAGAGCTTTACTGCAAGGGTGTTGATACTGGCGTAATACCTTGAATTAATAGCTGTCAACTTTAAGATATCTTTCTTTTTTTATGTGCCATGACCTTTCAGGATGTAGGCGATCATGGCTCTCCACTTTCTTCTCTTCCTTGCAACTGTCAACAAGTTCCTTCCCCAGGCCACGTTCTGACATCAACCTGCTTAATCTCGCCAGGTATATCACGCACTGCTTTTCTTTGTCTCTCTTTCCCTCTATTCGGCCCGTGAGTATCAGATTTTCCAGGCCTTTCTTCCTCGTTATGTCCCAGAAACTTCAGATGCCTCTTCCTGGTGTTAAGCATGAGCGTCCTCCTTGTCTGCATCCTCTCCAACACCTCATCGTTGCTCACACTCTCGACCCACAAAATCCTCAGCATCCTTCTGTAGAACCAGATCTCTGTCACCTTGAGTCTCTTCTTCATACTTGAGGAAATTGTCCAGCATTCGCTGTCGTAAAAAAGGACATATGTCACGTAACAGATGAGTATTCTTTTCTTTGTTACCAAAGAAATCCACCTGCCTCGCAATACTCTGCCCAGCTTTTGGAATGTGTCCTTGGCCATCCCAATACGTCTATGGATCTCAGTGTCGCATTTACCATCCTCTGTCAAGACGCTTCCCAGATATTTAAACTTCTGCGTCTGCTTGATTCTATTGTTCCTGATTTGAAAATCGCTTTTCGGGCTCAGCCTTTTACCAAACGAAAAGCATCATTACTGAAGATCTCCCCTGCATGAAAATCTGCAAATCACTCTTGACATGTTCGATTCTTCACAGACAACTTTCCATAAACTGTACACAATTGCATTTTTAACTCTTTTCAATAAAAATGATAATCTACCTACAATATTTTTTATTGTTTTATCTACAAAGTTACAATCATTAAACAGTAATAAGAAAGTTTTAAATGTTAAAGAAGATGCACGCTTAGATGACAGCTGCGATGATACAAAAAGGGATTTATTTTAAAGTAAATATTCATATTATAATTATTCTCACCCCTTCGTTCAAGTCGAAACATCTCTGAAGATGGAATCACTTTCATTGAGAAACGAACATGCTGCATTATGTATTCCAAAATAGTTTTTCTACGAACTTGTAGACAGCGATATGATGCTCATGCCAAATTCGATTTATGGCCTCATCGATAATAATCGACAATATTTGCTTTTTATAAAGCAAATCTCGAAAGCGTAATAAAAACTTGTTGGTCAACTTGTTTTTTTTTTCTTCCTTGATTTCCACCGCTCTAATCTCCACTTGATTTCCACCGCTCTAATCTCCACTTGATTTCCACTGCTCTAATCTCCACTTGATTTCCACCGCTCTAATCTCCACTTGATTTCCACCGCTCTAATCTCCACTTGATTCCCACTGCTCTAATCTCCACTTGATTTCCACCGCTGTAATCTCCACTTCATTTCCACTGCTCTAATCTCCACTTGATTTCCACCGCTCTAATCTCCACTTGATTCCCACCGCTCTAATCTCCACTTGATTTCCACTGCTCTAATCTCCACTTGATTTCCACCGCTCTAATCTCCACTTGATTCCCACCGCTCTAATCTCCACTTGATTCCCACTGCTCTAATCTCCCCTTGATTTCCACTGCTCTAATCTCCACTTGATTCCCACCGCTCTAATCTCCACTTGATTCCCACCGCTCTAATCTCTTGATTTCCACGGCTCTAATCTCCAATTGATTCCCACTGCTCTAATCTCCACTTTATTTCCACTGCTCTAATCTCCACTTTATTTCCACCGCTCTAATCTCCACTTGATTCCCACTGCTCTAATCTCCACTTGATTTCCACCGCTCTAATCTCCACTTGATTTCCACCGCTCTAATCTCCACTTGATTCCAACTGCTCTAATCTCCACTTGATTTCCACCGCTCTAATCTCCACTTGATTCCCACTGCTCTAATCTCCACTTGATTTCCACCGCTCTAATCTCCACTTGATTTCCACTGCTCTAATCTCCACTTGATTTCCACTGCTCTAATCTCCACTTGATTCCCACCGCTCTAATCTCCCCTTGATTTCCACTGCTCTAATCTCCACTTGATTTCCACTGCTCTAATCTCCATTTGATTTCCACTGCTCTAATCTCCACTTGATTCCCACCGCTCTAATCTCCACTTGATTTCCACTGCTCTAATCTCCACTTGATTCCCACCGCTCTAATCTCCCCTTGATTCCCACTGCTCTAATCTCCACTTGATTTCCACCGCTCTAATCTCCACTTGATTTCCACTGCTCTAATCTCCACTTGATTTCCACTACTCTAATCTCCACTTGATTCCCCTGCAATAAAGTCTAATCTCCCCTTGATTTCCACCGCTCTAATCTCCACTTGATTTCCACTGCTAATCTCCACCTAATCTCCATTGATTCCCACTTCTAATCTCCACTTCATTTCCACCGCTCTAATCTCCACTTGATTTCCACCGCTAATCTCCACTTTATTTCCAATCTAATCTCCACTTGATTTCCACTGCTCTAATCTCCACTTTATTTCCACTGCTCTAATCTCCACTTTATTTCCACCACTCTAATCTCCACTTGATTCCCACTGCTCTAATCTCCACTTTTATTTCCACTGCTCTAATCTCCACTTTATTTCCACAGCTCTAATCTCCACTTGATTCCCACTGCTCTAATCTCCACTTGATTTCCACTGCTCTAATCTCCACTTGATTTCCACCGCTCTAATCTCCACTTGATTCCAACTGCTCTAATCTCCACTTGATTCCCACCGCTCTAATCTCCCCTTGATTCACTGCTCTAATCTCCACTTGATTTCCACCGCTCTAATCTCCACTTGATTTCCACTGCTCTAATCTCCACTTGATTTCCACTACTCTAATCTCCATTGATTCCCTCTACCGCTCTAATCTCCCCTTGATTTCCACCGCTCTAATCTCCACTTGATTTCCACTGCTCTAATCTCCACTTGATTCCCACCGCTCTAATCTCCACTTGATTCCCACTGCTCTAATCTCCCACTTCATTTCCACCGCTCTAATCTCCACTTGATTTCCACCGCTCTAATCTCCACTTTATTTCCACCGCTCTAATCTCCACTTGATTCCCTGCTCTAATCTCCACTTCATTTCCACTGCTCTAATCTCCACTTGATTCCCACCGCTCTAATCTCCCTTGATTTCCACTGCTCTAATCTCCACTTGATTCCCACCGCTCTAATCTCCCTTGATTTCCACCGCTCGAATCTCCACTTGATTCCCACTGCTCTAATCTCCACTTGATTTCCACTGCTCTAATCTCCACTCCATGATTCCCACCTAATCTCTAATCTCCACTTGATTTCCACCGCTCCAATCTCCACTTGATTCCCACTGCTCTAATCTCCACTTGATTTCCACCGCTCTAATCTCCACTTGATTTCCACTGCTCTAATCTCCACTTGATTCCCACTGCTCTAATCTCCACTTGATTTCCACCGCTCTAATCTCCACTTGATTCCAACTGCTCTAATCTCCACTTGATTTCCACCGCTCTAATCTCCACTTGATTCCCACTGCTCTAATCTCCACTTGATTTCCACCGCTCTAATCTCCACTTGATTTCCACTGCTCTAATCTCCACTTGATTTCCACTGCTCTAATCTCCACTTGATTCCCACCGCTCTAATCTCCCCTTGATTTCCACTGCTCTAATCTCCACTTGATTTCCACTGCTCTAATCTCCATTTGATTTCCACTGCTCTAATCTCCACTTGATTCCCACCGCTCTAATCTCCACTTGATTTCCACTGCTCTAATCTCCACTTGATTCCCACCGCTCTAATCTCCCCTTGATTCCCACTGCTCTAATCTCCACTTGATTTCCACCGCTCTAATCTCCACTTGATTTCCACTGCTCTAATCTCCACTTGATTTCCGCTACTCTAATCTCCACTTGATTCCCACCGCTCTAATCTCCACTTGATTTCCACTGCTCTAATCTCCACTTGATTTCCACTACTCTAATCTCCACTTGATTCCCACCGCTCTAATCTCCCTTTGATTTCCACTGCTCTAATCTCCACTTGATTTCCACCGCTCTAATCTCCACTTGATTTCCACTGCTCTAATCTCCACTTGATTCCCACCGCTCTAATCTCCATGATTCCCTGCTCTAATCTCCACTTCATTTCCACCGCTCTAATCTCCACTTGATTTCCACCGCTCTAATCTCCACTTTATTTCCACCTCTAATCTCCAATTTCTCCACTTGATTCCACTCTAATCTCCACTTTATTTCCACCGCTCTAATCTCCTTGATTCCCACTGCTCTAATCTCCACTTTATTTCCACTGCTCTAATCTCCACTTTATTTCCACCGCTCTAATCTCCACTTGATTCCCTGCTCTAATCTCCACTTGATTTCCACCCTGCTCTAATCTCCACTTGATTTCCACCGCTCTAATCTCCACTTGATTCCAACTGCTCTAATCTCCAATCTCCCTTTCCCCACTTCTCTAATCTCCCCTTGATTTTCACTCTAATCTCTAATCTCCACTGATTCCACCCTGCTCTAATCTCCACTTGATTTCCACTGCTCTAATCTCCACTTGATTCCCACCGCTCTAATCTCCACTTGATTTCCACTGCTCTAATCTCCCTTGATTTCCACCCACTGCTCTAATCTCCACTTGATTTCCACCGCTCTAATCTCCACTTGATTCCCTAATCTCTAATCTCCACTTCTATTTTCCACCGCTCTAATCTCCACTTGATTTCCACTGCTCTAATCTCCACTTTATTCCCACTGCTCTAATCTCCACTTGATTCCCACTGCTCTAATCTCCACTTCATTTCCACTGCTCTAATCTCCACTTGATTCCCTGCTCTAATCTCCACTTGATTTCCACTGCTCTAATCTCCACTTGATTCCCACCGCTCTAATCTCCCTTTCATTTCCACCGCTCGAATCTCCACTTGATTCCCACTCTCTAATCTCCACTTGATTTCCACTGCTCTAATCTCCACTTGATTCCCACCGCTCTAATCTCCACTTGATTTCCACCGCTCCAATCTCCACTTGATTCCACTGCTCTAATCTCCACCCACTTGATTTCCACTCCACTCTAATCTCCACTTGATTTCCACTCCACTCTAATCTCCACTTGATTTCCACTGCTCTAATCTCCACTTGATTCCACTCTAATCTCCACTTTGATTAATCAACTCTCCCATCTCCTCCCTTGATTTCCACTGCTCTAATCTCCCTTGATTCCCACTGCTCTAATCTCCACTTGATTTCCACCGCTCTAATCTCCACTTGATTTCCACCGCTCTAATCTCCACTTGATTTCCACTGCTCTAATCTCCACTTGATTTCCACCGCTCTAATCTCCCTTGCTCATTTCCACTGCTCTAATCTCCACTTGATTTCCACTGCTCTAATCTCCATTTGATTTCCACTGCTCTAATCTCCACTTGATTTCCACCGCTCTAATCTCCCTTGATTTCCACTGCTCTAATCTCCACTTGATTCCCACCCCACCGCTCTAATCTCCATTTGATTTCCCTGCTCTAATCTCCACTTGATTTCCACCGCTCTAATCTCCACTTGATTTCCACTGCTCTAATCTCCACTTGATTTCCACTGCTCTAATCTCCACTTGATTCCCCGCTCTAATCTAATCTCCACTTGATTCCCACTGCTCTAATCTCCACTTGATTTCCACCGCTCTAATCTCCACTTGATTTCCACTGCTCTAATCTCCACTTGATTTCCACTGCTCTAATCTCCCACTTGATTTCCACCGCTCTAATCTCCACTTGATTTCCTGCTCTAATCTCCACTTGATTTCCCTCTCTAATCTCCCTTGATTTCCACTGCTCTAATCTCCCTTGATTTCCACTGCTCTAATCTCCACTTGATTTCCACCTCTAATCTCCACTTGATTTCCACTCTCTAATCTCCACTTGATTCCCACCGCTCTAATCTCCACTTGATTCCCACTGCTCTAATCTCCACTTCATTTCCACCGCTCTAATCTCCACTTGATTTCCACTGCTCTAATCTCCACTTGATTTCCACCGCTCTAATCTCCACTTGATTTCCACTGCTCTAATCTCCCTTCATTTTCCTGCTCTAATCTCCACTTGATTCCCACCGCTCTAATCTCCACTTGATTTCCACTGCTCTAATCTCCACTTGATTCCCTGCTCTAATCTCCCCTTGATTTCCACTGCTCTAATCTCCACTTGATTTCCACTGCTCTAATCTCCACTTGATTCCCACTGCTCTAATCTCCATTTGATTTCCCTACTCGCTCCACTAATCTCCACTTGATTTCCCACTGCTCTAATCTCCACTTGATTCCCACCGCTCTAATCTCCCTTGATTTCCCACTGCTCTAATCTCCACTTGATTTCCACTGCTCTAATCTCCACTTGATTTCCACTGCTCTAATCTCCACTTGATTTCCACTACTCTAATCTCCACTTGATTCCCACCGCTCTAATCTCCCTTGATTTCCACTGCTCTAATCTCTAATCTCCACTTGATTTCCACTGCTCTAATCTCCACTTTATTTCCACCGCTCTAATCTCCACTTGATTCCCACTGCTCTAATCTCCTTCATTTCCACCGCTCTAATCTCCACTTGATTCCCCCGCTCTAATCTCTACTTTATTTCCACTGCTCTAATCTCCACTTGATTCCCACTGCTCTAATCTCCCTCATTTCCACTGCTCTCCAATCTCCCTAATCTCCCACTTTGTTCCCACCGCTCTAATCTCCACTTGATTTCCACTGCTCTAATCTCCCACTGCTGATCTCCCCCGCTCTAATCTCCCTTGATTTCCACCGCTCCAATCTCCACCAACTTGATTCCCACTGCTCCTAATCTCCACTTGATTTCCCACTGCTCTAATCTCCACTTGATTCCCACTGCTCTAATCTCCACTTGATTTCCACTGCTCTAATCTCCACTTGATTTCCAATCTCCATGCTTCCCTCCCTGCTCTAATCTCCTCCACTTGATTTCCACCCATCTAATCTCCACTTGATTTCCACTGCTCTAATCTCCCTTGATTTCCACTGCTCTAATCTCCACTTGATTTCCACCGCTCTAATCTCCACTTGATTCCAACTTCTCTAATCTCCACTTGATTTCCACTGCTCTAATCTCCCCTTGATTTCCACTGCTCTAATCTCCACTTGATTTCCACTGCTCTAATCTCCACTTGATTTCCCTGCTCTAATCTCCACTTGATTTCCACTGCTCTAATCTCCACTTGATTTCCCTCACTGCTCTAATCTCCCCTTGATTTCCCACTGCTCTAATCTCCAATCTTGATTTCCACTGCTCTAATCTCCATTTAATTTCCACTGCTCTAATCTCCAATCTCCATTTCCATTTCCACTGCTCTAATCTCCACTTGATTTCCACCGCTGCTCTAATCTCCACTTGATTCCCACTGCTCTAATCTCCACTTGATTCCCCTGCTCTAATCTCCATTGATTTCCACCGCTCTAATCTCCACTTGATTTCCACTGCTCTAATCTCCACTTGATTTCCACTACTCTAATCTCCACTTGATTCCCACTGCTCTAATCTCCACTTGATTTCCACTGCTCTAATCTCCACTTGATTTCCACTACTCTAATCTCCACTTGATTCCCACCGCTCTAATCTCCCCTTGATTTGCACTGCTCTAATCTCCACTTGATTTCCACCGCTCTAATCTCCACTTGATTCCCACTGCTCTAATCTCCACTTGATTTCCACTACTCTAATCTCCACTTGATTCCCACTGCTCTAATCTCCACTTGATTCCCCACCGCTCTAATCTCCACTTGATTTCCACTGCTCTAATCTCCACTTGATTCCCACCGCTCTAATCTCCCTTGATTTCCACTGCTCTAATCTCCACTTGATTCCCACTACTCTAATCTCCACTTGATTTCCACTCCTCCAATCTCCAATCTTGATTCCACTGCTCTAATCTCCACTTGATTTCCACCGCTCTAATCTCCACTTGATTTCCAATCTCCACTCTAATCTCCACTTGATTTCCACTGCTCTAATCTCCACTTGATTCCCACCGCTCTAATCTCCACTTGATTTCCACCGCTCTAATCTCCACTTGATTTCCACTGCTCTAATCTCCACTTGATTTCCACTGCTCTAATCTCCACTTGATTCCCAATTGCTCTAATCTCCCTTGATTTCCACCGCTCCAATCTCCACTTGATTCCCACCGCTCTAATCTCCACTTTTTCCACTGCTCTAATCTCCACTTGATTCCCACCCGCCCAGTTTCCACGCTCTAATCTCCACTTGATTTCCACTGCTCTAATCTCCACTTGATTCCCACTGCTCTACCCCTTGCTCTAATCTCCCCTTGATTCCCACTGCTCTAATCTCCACTTGATTTCCACCGCTCTAATCTCCACTTGATTTCCACTGCTCTAATCTCCACTTGATTTCCACTACTCTAATCTCCACTTGATTCCCACCGCTCTAATCTCCACTTGATTTCCACTGCTCTAATCTCCACTTGATTTCCACTACTCTAATCTCCACTTGATTCCCACCGCTCTAATCTCCCCTTGATTTCCACTGCTCTAATCTCCACTTGATTTCCACCGCTCTAATCTCCACTTGATTTCCACTGCTCTAATCTCCACTTGATTCCCACCGCTCTAATCTCCACTTGATTCCCACTGCTCTAATCTCCACTTGATTCCCACCGCTCTAATCTCCACTTGATTTCCACTGCTCTAATCTCCACTTGATTCCCACCGCTCTAATCTCCCCTTGATTTCCACTGCTCTAATCTCCACTTGATTCCCACTACTCTAATCTCCACTTGATTTCCACCGCTCCAATCTCCACTTGATTCCCACTGCTCTAATCTCCACTTGATTTCCACCGCTCTAATCTCCACTTGATTTCCACCGCTCTAATCTCCACTTGATTTCCACTGCTCTAATCTCCACTTGATTCCCACCGCTCTAATCTCCACTTGATTTCCACTGCTCTAATCTCCACTTGATTTCCACTGCTCTAATCTCCACTTTATTCCCACCGCTCTAATCTCCCCTTGATTTCCACCGCTCCAATCTCCACTTGATTCCCACCGCTCTAATCTCCACTTGATTTCCACTGCTCTAATCTCCACTTGATTCCCACCGCTCTAATCTCCACTTGATTTCCACCTCCAATCTCCACTTGATTCCCACTGCTCTAATCTCCACTTGATTTCCACCGCTCTAATCTCCCCTTGATTTCCACTGCTCTAATCTCCACTTGATTCCCTGCTCTAATCTCCACTTGATTTCCACCGCTCTAATCTCCACTTGATTCCAACTGCTCTAATCTCCCACTTGATTTCCACCGCTCTAATCTCCACTTGATTCCACTGCTCTAATCTCCACTTGATTTCCACCGCTCTAATCTCCACTTGATTTCCACTGCTCTAATCTCCACTTGATTTCCACTGCTCTAATCTCCTTGATTCCCACCGCTCTAATCTCCCTTGATTTCCCACTGCTCTAATCTCCACTTGATTTCCACTGCTCTAATCTCCATTTGATTTCCACTGCTCTAATCTCCTTGATTCCCAATCCGCTCTAATCTTCACTTGATTTCCACTGCTCTAATCTCCACTTGATTCCCACCGCTCTAATCTCCCCTTGATTCCCACTGCTCTAATCTCCACTTGATTTCCACCGCTCTAATCTCCACTTGATTTCCACTGCTCTAATCTCCACTTGATTTCCACTACTCTAATCTCCACTTGATTCCCACCGCTCTAATCTCCACTTGATTTCCACTGCTCTAATCTCCACTTGATTTCCACTACTCTAATCTCCACTTGATTCCCACCGCTCTAATCTCCCTTGATTTCCTGCTCTAATCTCCCACTTGATTTCCACCGCTCTAATCTCCACTTGATTTCCACTGCTCTAATCTCCACTTGATTCCCACCGCTCTAATCTCCACTTGATTCCCACTGCTCTAATCTCCACTTCATTTCCACCGCTCTAATCTCCACTTGATTTCCACCGCTCTAATCTCCACTTTATTTCCACCGCTCTAATCTCCACTTGATTCCCACTGCTCTAATCTCCACTTGATTTCCACTGCTCTAATCTCCACTTGATTCCCACCGCTCTAATCTCCACTTGATTTCCACTGCTCTAATCTCCACTTGATTCCCACCGCTCTAATCTCCACTTGATTTCCACTGCTCTAATCTCCACTTGATTTCCACTACTCTAATCTCCACTTGATTCCCACTGCTCTAATCTCCACTTGATTCCCACCGCTCTAATCTCCACTTGATTTCCACTGCTCTAATCTCCACTTGATTCCCACCGCTCTAATCTCCCCTTGATTTCCACTGCTCTAATCTCCACTTGATTCCCACCGCTCTAATCTCCCCTTGATTCCCACTGCTCTAATCTCCACTTGATTTCCACCGCTCTAATCACCACTTGATTTCCACTGCTCTAATCTCCACTTGATTTCCACTACTCTAATCTCCACTTGATTTCCACTGCTCTAATCTCCCCTTGATTTCCACCGCTCTAATCTCCACTTGATTTCCACTGCTCTAATCTCCACTTGATTCCCACCGCTCTAATCTCCACTTGATTCCCACTGCTCTAATCTCCACTTCATTTCCACCGCTCTAATCTCCACTTGATTTCCACCGCTCTAATCTCCACTTTATTTCCACCGCTCTAATCTCCACTTGATTCCCACTGCTCTAATCTCCACTTCATTTCCACTGCTCTAATCTCCACTTGATTCCCACCGCTCTAATCTCCACTTGATTTCCACTGCTCTAATCTCCACTTGATTCCCACCGCTCTAATCTCCCCTTGATTTCCACCGCTCCAATCTCCACTTGATTCCCACCGCTCTAATCTCCACTTGATTTCCACTGCTCTAATCTCCACTTGATTCCCACCGCTCTAATCTCCACTTGATTTCCACCGCTCCAATCTCCACTTGATTCCCACTGCTCTAATCTCCACTTGATTTCCACCGCTCTAATCTCCACTTGATTCCCACCGCTCTAATCTCCCCTTGATTTCCACTGCTCTAATCTCCACTTGATTTCCACCGCTCTAATCTCCACTTGATTTCCACTGCTCTAATCTCCACTTGATTCCCACCGCTCTAATCTCCACTTGATTCCCACTGCTCTAATCTCCACTTCATTTCCACCGCTCTAATCTCCACTTGATTTCCACCGCTCTAATCTCCACTTTATTTCCACCCCGCTCTAATCTCCACTTGATTCCCCTGCTCTAATCTCCACTTGATTTCCACTGCTCTAATCTCCACTTGATTCCCACCGCTCTAATCTCCACTTGATTTCCACTGCTCTAATCTCCACTTGATTCCCACCGCTCTAATCTCCTTGATTTCCACTGCTCTAATCTCCACTTGATTTCCACTACTCTAATCTCCACTTGATTCCCACTGCTCTAATCTCCACTTGATTCCCACCGCTCTAATCTCCACTTGATTTCCACTGCTCTAATCTCCACTTGATTCCCACCGCTCTAATCTCCCCTTGATTTCCACTGCTCTAATCTCCACTTGATTCCCACTACTCTAATCTCCACTTGATTTCCACCGCTCCAATCTCCACTTGATTCCCACTGCTCTAATCTCCACTTGATTTCCACCGCTCTAATCTCCACTTGATTTCCACCGCTCTAATCTCCACTTGATTTCCACTGCTCTAATCTCCACTTGATTCCCACCGCTCTAATCTCCACTTGATTTCCACCGCTCTAATCTCCACTTGATTTCCACTGCTCTAATCTCCACTTGATTTCCACTGCTCTAATCTCCACTTGATTCCCACCGCTCTAATCTCCCCTTGATTTCCACTGCTCTAATCTCCACTTGATTCCCACCGCTCTAATCTCCACTTGATTCCCACTGCTCTAATCTCCACTTGATATAATTTCACTGTTTTCAAATTGATGCATCCAAGTGAATATTTCCACTGTTTAGAGTTCTGAAATATTTTCTAGATTATTGCACGTAATTTTGGGGATTCTAAAATATTGGTTCCATAAGTACATACCTTTTCCTTCAAGATATATGATACACATACTTATTTACTAGCAGATGATTCTTTGGTTTCTAAATATAGAAAGTGTATAATTATATTAGTTAACGACACTTTGAATCAGTTGCTTTCAAACTTGTCTGATAAGTTTCTCTTGGTCCAGGAATTTTGATTCTCACGGAATTGTCGATTGCAAGCAATCCGAAAAATAAATGTATTTTTAATTTCAGAGAAATTATTTTAAAAAATAATCATAAACAAATAAATATTTTGGGGTGAAATTCTAGTCATAGAATTTATTTTAGTCTTCTGAGAAATATTTTTTTTTTATTTTTCAAAATAGTATATTATTTTACATATGTACAAAATATGAAGTCGTTTTAATCAAAATGCTTTATTCAGTTCCTTTATTATTTTCCAAACTCAATGCATTATGATTCAGTCGTAAGTTCTATGTTGACACTTTCTTTTCTCGCACTTCTCGCTTGTGGAACTCCCTTCCTGCTCCCAGCTTTAATCTGCAAAAATTTAAATACAATACGCTATCTACTATCCTGATTATTTTTTTCTCTTTCTGCTCATCAGTAATGTTTCTGTTCCTAATTCTTCCACACTCTGTAACCCCTTGTGTCTTAGTGGCTTTATTGCCTTGCATGGGGTAATACTGATTTAAAAAATATGGTGCCCTATAAAAGGATTCCCTTTCTTTTGCAGCTAGGATGGAAACAGATTTCTCTTAACCCTTTGAACCCGGGCGGCCGTTATAGCTAACCGGCGGGTCTGTATACGAGCCAGAGCAATAATAAAGAGAACAATAGGGGATAGAGAATGCGTACTCATCAGGGGACTGTGTTCAAAGGATGAAGCGTATGGCAACTTCTAATGGCATGGGCTTTCCCTCTCTAAATTAAATTCATTTTATATAATAAACAATCGTGACCGGTTTTATGTTAAAAAAAGTCTTTGCAAAAATTACGCATGTAATTTTACTCAAGTGTGTTTATGGATGATTAAGATTTTCATTGATTGATTCCTTTTCTACGATTTTTCAACCCTTTGTAGATTATTTGAAACCAGAAAATAGTTTTTACATCGTTTTGTTTTTGTTTACAGATACAAATCTTACTAATTAATCAATAGCTGGAGGAGGAAATTGTGGTGTCATAGCTTTTCCTATTAACATTTGCACTAAATATAACGAATTTAACGGTCATTGGAACTTGTCAACCCAATTACAAGTTTCGAGACGTTATCGATTACACCACGCGCACATCCAAGCTTTCAGCACCTCGTATTCTCAAAGCGGTCACCCAGCTATTTACTGACCAGACTTGACGTTGCTTAACTTCGTTCATCGTACGGGAACCGGAGTTTCTAGATGATATAGCCATAAGCCGAAAAAAGAAAAAATAAATGAGGCCGACATATTGAAACCAAATCGGTCACATGCTGAAAAAAAAATGTTTGTTTTTCAAAATTTTTCATCATTTATTTTTTTTTTTTTTCTCAAGAGGCGCACGTTTTTCAGAAACAAACCTTACGACCGTCTTAAAATGTATTTTGAGATTTTGAAAAGAAATTTAATTTCTCGAAATTTCATGAAATTATATAATTGAGGGGTAACAAATGTAAAAAAATATTTTTACCAATATTTTCTAAAACTAATAATTTCAAAAATAATATCATTAACTTGTGAATAAGTCCTAAAATTTCATTAAAATCTGATAATTATTTGATTTTTGCAAGCATGTGTATTTCACTGGAAAAAAAGTTAAAAAACACAATTGGTAAATATTACGTCAGTCATTTGGAGGTAAGTACATTAAGCCATTTCTAAATAAGTCCATTTTCAACGTGACCATTAGTATTCCTTCCAGCTCTTAATATCTTTATTTGCGCCCACGCGTTCACTGATCAATACCTGACAGATCGATGGCCCACAGCTGTGAAACAGGGAAATGTCAATCAAAGTTGAGCGTCAGAATGTCGCATTTTTGTTACTGTTCTTTTTTTATATAAAACTAGCAGTATAACCCGCCTTCTACGGGGTCTTTCATTACTAGGAATTCTTGCCGTTCAATTGGAGCAGTTTAAGTTTAAAGAAATGGCAGAAAATATGGGAAAACCAAACTAAAAATAAACTCCATCAAATAAAACCTACAATAGAACAATGGAAAATGGACTCAGATGATACCTGAAGAAAACAAATTCTTATGACCAAACTACGCATAGGAGATTCACACTTGACTCACTCATATCCTGAAGAGGATGGATCCTCCAAAATGCTCCTGTGGAAGCAGACTCACAGTGGACCACTTCATGTTGAAGTGCGGAACCATCTCCAAAATAAAACGAAAATATTATAACCATAAAAGCCTCAAAAGAGTCTTTGAAGAGACAGACACCAACAAGATATACAGTTTCCTTTCAGAAATCGGTATTCATAACAAAATTTTAAAAAAAGTCTTTTCCTTTTTATAACTTAACCCAATGCCAGGATTAAGCTCTGCTAAACTACTTGCAAGAGCCTCTAAGGCCAGAATATCAGAATATATATCTATATGTCGAAGTGTGATTATCAAGCTATTTATCTGATTGTCAAGGTGTAAATATCAACATATATATCTTTATATCGAAGTATGAATGGCAAGCTATCTATCTAGTTATCAAGGTCCAGATATCTAATATTGGCATTAAATAACCCAACGAGGTTGATATGCCGTAAAACACAAACAAACAAAACAAATTTAAAGTCAGCCCACACGAAAATCCATATTAATAACAACAATTGGATGCAACTGAGGTGCATCCCCAAATGGGAGCTAACAATTTGAATGGGGTGTGGTACTGAAAAGAGCCGTTTTTGCGTTCTCAGTCTTGCAAGGAAGGAACCTCTTCCAACGACCTTCATAATAATAATATACGATAATTTTTATTTATAATATATATATATTTTTTTTATAATTCTAATAATATTTTACTTTAGATTTGAACTCTTTAAATTGATTGTACAGTTTTTTTTTTTTAGAGACGTTAAATATTGTCTTTGATCTTTGCACAAACTGTAAAAAAACAGATTTTTTCGATTTTTCAGCTTCAAGGTTGTAATTTTTTCCAGCCAATTTGGACTCTTTACCAGGACTGAAGAATTTTCTATCAAACAAAAGAATTTCATCGACATCGGCTGAAAACTGTGAAAACGCATAAACAACATCCAATCACACACACACATATACATACACACACACACACACATACACACACACACACACACATTTTGAGAATTATAGATAGAGATTTATTTGTCATTTGTCATTTTATTTTGTTTGCTTCTTTTATAGGTACCTTAACTTTTCCGCGAAAAAGCATAGCATAATAAAAAGGCTCCAAACTTAATAAAAACAAGGTTTTATCGTCAAAATTTTTATGTTATTATTAAGAGGAATGACAAGCGTATTTTTATTAATTTTTTTAATTTTTTAATCCTTTCTAGCATGTTCGAAATTTTGGTTAAAACCGTTTTTTTTTTTGTTTTGTTTTTTTTAACATTCAGCGATAACGTAATATTTAGCATTAGTCTTTTAGCGTTTTTTTCCGTTGAAAAACATTAATTCGGAAATTCTCGCAAAAAAAAATTAATTGTCGGATTTTAATGCTATTTTTAGGAAAATACTTTCATATTAGTTAAAAGCAGAACAGCTTGAGAACGTAAATCATCAATTGTTTTTCCTAACTACTACCAACTAAACTGCAATAAAACTATCTAATTATTTAACGAGATAAAACTAATTATTTAACGAGATAAAACTATCTAATTATTTAACGAGATAAAACTAATTATTTAACGAGATAAAACTAATTATTTAACGAGATAAAACTATCTAATTATTTAACGAGATAAAACTTTCTACTTATTTAACGAGATAAAACTAATTATTTAACGAGATAAAACTATCTAATTATTTAACTAGATAAAACTATCTAATTATTTAACGAGATAAAACTAATTATTTAACTAGATAAAACTATCTAATTATTTAACTAGATAAAAATATCTAATTAGATAATTAGATATTTAATTGCTTTTATAAATAATATATATTAAGGACATTATAATCTGAAGAAAAACAAATTTCGAGGAATAATGAATTTTTACAAGAATTGTTTGCATTTTTGTTTTATTTAATTATAAAGTTTCAAAAATGTTTTAAAATTCTTCTATACACCGATGCAATTAAGTTAATAAATTATTAGATGAAGACTATATTTACTAAACAAAAATTGAAAAGCTTAATAATCAATCATCCCACCAAAACTTTTTACAATGATTAAAAATATTTTTTTGTGTTTAAATCTATAATGAATTAGTTGAGTTACCTAGCTTAATGTAATTAATTAGTTGAGGTACCTAGCTTAATGTAATGATGGTTGATTTTTTTTTAAGCATTCAACCCCAATCAAGGCGGGAAGCCACTAGCACGCAAGGGGTTACAGAGAGTTGGAGTGAAACTAAATAGGAGTAATCGAGGAAAGGATAAAGAGAAGGTCTGTGAGAGAGCGACTGCAGACGAGATGCCAGATCAGGGCCAATTACATTGCAGATCCCACTCTGGATTTTATCGAGGACCTTGGGCCAAACAGAAGGGGCTCCAGGCCATATATGGCAGCAATACTCCATGCAAGGGCGAATGGTTGATATGTAGATTTGAAGGATCGACTCCGGCGAGAAAATTTCCTGGCGCGGCACAAGGGAGCCAAATTTCCTTGCGGTGGACGAAGCTATTGACTCAATGCATTCGTTCCATCTCAGGTCAGCAGACAATGTGAAACAATGTGAGTTATTTATATTATTAAATTTTGGCACAGGTCACAATATGGGCCTCACCCAATGAAGAACAAATATACTAATCAACAGTAACGATTTGGTTTGGTTTTTGTTTTACGGCATATCAACACCTCAATGGGTTATATAATGCCCACAAAATTTTTATTGCTGGTAATGTGTTTTTCTTCAAAAATATATTTCTTTGGAACATTTTTCCTTGAAGAAATCTATAGCTAATCATATTTTTTTCAAAGAATGTATAACTGTTTGTATTGCTGGCATGTTTTTCCTGATAATAATTTGTCCTTCAAAAATTATTGCTGGCAATATTTTTTTATTACAAAGTATTTCTAGTATTAAAATTTATTTTTACACAAGTTTGGGTGTTAACTATTTGCCCATAGATGGGACCCTAACAGGTGCTACCACCCCAGGTCAGGGTGGACATAGGAACACCAGCAATTAAGAGCTGGTTCCATGCTTCTCAAAACCTCCTGATCAGAAATGCTTATTAAATGCCAACAAAGTTTTTATTGTTGGTAATATTTTGTTTTGTCAAAAATCTATTTCTGGTCATAATTTTTCCTTCAAAAAAGTAGTACTGGTAATATTTTTTTCAAAAACGTATTGTTCTAAATATATTTTTTTTTTAAATGTATTGCTGTTAATAGATTTTTTCTTTAAAAATTTATGGCTGATAAGTATTCCTGGTATTAAAACCTATTTTTACTTCAGTTTCGGGGTTAACTATTTGCCCATAGTTGGGAACCTTACAGGTGCTACCACCACGGGTCAGAGTGGACCTGGGAACACCAGCAATTAAGAGGTGGTTCCACGCTCCTCAAAACCTCCTGATCAGAGGCCTTGCTGTTGGACGTAGTTTATAGTCTTACCCAGGGCGCGGATGTAATTTATCGTCATTTCTACGACGATCAACAGTAACGAATTGCAATATTTAAGACTAATACTCCGATTAGGCACTAAAAAGCATTTACAAGCTGACAATGAATGCGCAACCAAATACTCAAGACAAAGATACAGTTTTTGAACACTCAGTGAAGAACAAACTAACAAATGATTCGCAAGAATACATATCTTTAATGCTAGTTATATAATTTATTTATATCTCAGTGTGATGCTGACTACATAGGAAGGACCATTCAACTTTTTTTTCATGAGAATTGCTCAGTATGTCGGGCGTCCATCAGAAAAGGTTAACAAGATCATTTACGTCCTTGTCTGGGGTCTACAATCGCAGAACACCTAATACAAAATCGTGAGACCAAGAGGTTATGTTTTCAGTTCTATATAAGTCACATTGAAATTATTATATAATGGTTCTAGAAAATAGTTTCCTTAAGTCATGACAACAGAAGAAATGGTTGCTGGGACTCAACGTGGTTATTCTTTTAAAATATACCCGTTTAAAATATACCCGTTTAAAATATACCTGTTTCAATGTTTATTGATTCGGTTTACTTTCTACTTCATGTTTATTTTCGGGTGTGCGGGTACATTAAATAACGTAGGAAGTTAAAAGTCCTTGCCTTGTATTGTTCATTACTCCTCCGAATATCGAAGTAAGTGGGTAGAACTTATCATGAAACTAACTGATAAATTAACTGATTCAACTTTTTACGGCCTACCATCATATTGTAGGTTATTTAAAGCCAGAAAATATTTTTAGATTGTAAGAGCATTTTAGATAAAAATGATCTAGTGAGGCAATTTTACTAATTAACCCATAGCTGAGGGGGAAGAGGTGAATTTATTTGTTCCCAAGCGTATTTGTGCGAAAGTGAATAAAACGAACCCAACGAGAATTGGAACTCGGCTCTCCAATTAACAATTCCAAGCCATTGCACCACCCGTACATCCAAGCTAATAGCACCTCGTATTCCAAAGCGATAACCCATCTTGGTTCTGTTTGGTTTGTTTTTGATTACGGCATATCAACCTCAACGGTTTATTTAATGCCGCCAAGATTTTTATTGGTGGTAATATTTCTCCAAAAATGTATTTCTGGTAATAGTTTTTCCTTCAAAAATGTATTTCTGGTAAGATTTTTTTCCTTTTAAAATGTATTTCTGGTAAGATTTTTTCATTAAAAATGTATTTCTGGTAAGATTTTTGTATTCAAAAATGTATTTCTGGTAAGATTTTTTCATTCAAAAATGTGTTTCTGGTAAGAATTTTTAATTCAAAAATGTATTTCTGGTAAGATTTTTTCCTTCAAAAATGTATTTCTGGTAAAATTTTTGATTCAAAAATGTATTTCTAGTGAGATTTTTTCCTTCAAAAATGTATTTCTGGTAAGATTTTTTTATTCAAAAATGTATTTCTGGTAAGATTTTTTCCTTCAAAAATGTATTTCTGGTAATATTTTTTCCTTCAAAAATGTATTTCTGGTAAAATTTTTGATTCAAAAATGTATTTCTAGTGAGATTTTTTCCTTCAAAAATGTATTTCTGGTAAGATTTTTTTATTCAAAAATGTATTTCTGGTTAGATTTTTGTATTCAAAAATGTATTTCTGGTAATATTTTTTCCTTTATAAATGTATTTCTGGTAAGATTTTTTCCTTCAAAGGTGTATTTCTGGTAAGACTTTTTCCTTCAAAAATGTATTTCTGATAAAAATTTTTTCTTCAAAAATGTATTTCTGGTAAGATTTTTTTCTTCAAAAATGTATTTCTGGTAAGATTTTTTCCTTCAAAGATGTATTTCTGGTAAGATTTTTTCCTTCAAAGATGTATTTCTGGTAAGATGTTTTCTTTCAAAAATGTATTTCTGATAAGATTTTTTCCTTCAAAGATGTATTTCTGGTCAGATGTTTTCTTTCAAAAATGTATTTCTGATAAGATTTTTTTATTCAAAAATGTATTTCTGGTAATATTTTCGTATTCAAAAATGTATTTCTGGTAATATTTTTTCATTCAAAAATGTATTTCTGGTAAGATTTTTTTATTCAAAAATGTATTTCTGGTAAGATTTTTTCTTCAAAAAT
This sequence comes from Acanthosepion pharaonis, assembly GCA_903632075.3. NCBI lineage: Eukaryota > Metazoa > Mollusca > Cephalopoda > Sepiida > Sepiidae > Acanthosepion > Acanthosepion pharaonis. Next base: position 1,861,775 of record CAHIKZ030001668.1, on the reverse strand, counting down.
GTATTTCCGGTAATAGTTTTTCCTTCAAAAATGTATTTCTGGTAAGATTTTTTCTTCAAAAATGTATTTCTGGTAAGATTTTTTCCTTCAAAAATGTATTTCTGGTAAGATTTTTTCCTTTAAAAATGTATTTCTGGTAAGATTTTTTCCTTCAAAGATGTATTTCTGGTAAGATTTTTTCCTTCAAAAATGTATTTCTGGTAAGAATTTTTCCTTTAAAAATGTATTTCTGGTAAGATTTTTTCCTTCAAAGATGTATTTTTGGTAAGATTTTTTCCTTCAAAAATGTATTTCTGATAAGATTTTTTTCTTCAAAAATGTATTTCTGGTAAGATTTTTTTCCTTCAAAATGTATTTCTGGTAAGATTTTTTTACTTCAAAAATGTATTTCTGGTAAGATTTTTTTCCTTTAAAATGTATTTCTGGTAAGATTTTTTCCTTGAAAGATGTATTTCTGGTAAGATTTTTTCATTCAAAAATGTATTTCTGGTAATATTTTTTCCTTTAAAAATGTATTTCTGGTAAGATTTTTTCCTTCAAAGATGTATTTCTGGTGAGATTTTTTCATTCAAAAATGTATTTCTGGTAAGATTTTTTCCTTTAAAAATGTATTTCTGGTAAGATTTTTTCCTTCAAAGATGTATTTCTGGTAAGATTTTTTCCTTCAAAAATGTATTTCTGGTAAGATTTTTTCTTTTAAAAATGTATTTCTAGTAAGATTTTTTCCTTCAAAGGTGTATTTCTGGTAAGACTTTTTCCTTCAAAAATGTATTTCTGATAAGATTTTTTTCTTCAAAAATGTATTTCTGGTAAGATTTTTGTATTCAAAAATGTATTTCTGGTAATATTTTTTCATTCAAAAATGTATTTCCGGTAATATTTTTTTACTTCAAAAATGTATTTCTGGTAAGATTTTTTCGTTCAAAAATGTATTTCTGGTAAAATTTTTTCCTTCATTAATGTATTTCTGGTAATATTTTTTGATTCAAAAATGTATTTCTGATAAGATTTTTTCCTTTAAAAATGTATTTCTGGTAAGATTTTTTCCTTCAAAGATGTATTTTTGGTAAGATTTTTTCCTTCAAAATGTATTTCTGATAAGATTTTTTCTTCAAAAATTTATTTCTGGTAAGATTTTTCCTTCAAAATGTATTTCTGGTAAGATTGTGACGGTTACACACCTGGCCCAGGGTCGGATCCTTTGGTTACGGCGCCAACGGTGACGTCGCTCCTCCTGGTCGCTCCTCCTGGGTCCAAGCGTGCCGCTCCAACCCCTTGGTCAGATGATCACCAGCCTCGCCTTTCCCGACCCGCTTCCAATACCTGGTCACTAAAGCAACTGTACCGATCTCCGGTCTGTCTACCCACGCTGTGTTTTAGATCTTAGACAGACAGGACCAGCAGGGATTGGGGCCGATACAAGTTGAGTCCGACGGGGGTGGCAAAACACAAATAAAAGAGAAAATAAACTCACGAGACAAAAAGATTGCTGATGAAAAAAAATGGGTAACAACCTTTTATATCTTAATGTCCGTTACATAAAAAACAAAATTGTTCTCATTTCCCAACCCGCTCTGTGGACTATGGCACAAGCTTCTATCACACAACCTAAAGATTTCGAATTGCCTACTCTTTAGAATTGTGTATGTCGGAGTGTGGTTTGGTTCGACACTGGGGCTAATTTCTATCGATCATTCGCAATTGATTCTTCTCTTCGACTTGAGTTGTATTTCTTCTTCTTCGTCGACTTAGGCTGGAAGTTCTCTTGTCTTCGACTTGGGCTGGAAGTTCTCTTGTCTTCGACTTGGGCTGGAAGGATCTCTTGCCGCAACTCAGCCGCAACTCTCTGTCGTCCGAGGTGATCTCTTCTCGCTGCCGTCCGGGGCTGAACTCTGCCGTAACTCTGCCACAACTCTCGGCGTCCTTCGAGCAATCTCCTTCTTCGTCTGCTTGGGCTGGAAGGATTTCTTGTCTGAGGATTCTCTTGCCCGCAAAGGGGCGAGTGAATCGGGCCCGATGCCCGCGTTCAGGCTCTTTCCCTGCCCGCGGTCCAGCTGCAACTCCACTCCAACTGATTTCTGTCGACTGGGGTCCTGCTTTTATTGACGCCGCAACAAACTGGGGTGGGTCTGTCGGCGTCAGGGGTTTTCTCGATAATTCCAAAAGTCGCATTATTTTTGATTTCTCATTATCGCTATTGTTTTCACCCCTACTTCCTCACAGTGCCTTTTGTGGGAGGTGCACACCCATCTCTCTTAGTCTCTTGTATGTCAGGTGACCGTTTTTCGACCAATGGTTCCTGATCGGGCATTTCTTTCTCTTCTTTTCTGCAGATCACGTGACCGTTTCCGACCAATTGTTATTGATCGAGCATCCTTTCTCCTCCTTTCGGGCGTGGTTACATCGTTCTTGTTTTTAAAAAACAAAATCCAATTTTGCCTTTTCTGCACGTACGAAAAAATGACAATCTTGGCTTTCTCTCACCTGGGCTCTGTCAACCAGCCCGCCGCTAATTAGTTGTGACTTCAGGAAAGAATATTGTCGCCATCTGTGATCTGAGACAATCGTTTTTTTTCACCTCTTGTTTTTTGTCAGACCCGGCAGTCAGAAAATCTTAATTTATCTGAATTGAAAACATCTTTCACTCGTCAATGTGGGGGTTCTAATTTTTAACAGGTCAGAATCTGTATACCGTTCCACCGGTCACTCCCCTCAACCCAAAAGACACTTTTTCTTTGATTAAGATTTCGTTTTCATTGTTCCCAAAATTTCTCTTTATCCAAATTGATAAGATGTCTTTCTACGCAAAAGTAGGCTAGATGCTTTGACCGATATCTGGTTTTCATCAAGCGGCCCGTTTTGATATCATGTCTTTTCCCTTTCTTTCTTTTTATTATTTCTAATTCTATTCTTCCAATTGTCTTTAAAAAATTCGGTCAACATGCTAGCTAAGATATCTTTCTGACTCGTGTTTTTGTTAATGACCGCTTTTTTTTGTATTTCTCGACCTCTCTCTTTCCCCTTCCTTCTTCTTCCCTTAGGATCGTCCAAGTACAATCTTAGTGAATTATTTTCAACTCAATTATTTTCCGTTTTAAAAAAAATCAACAACCTGTTTAGTAAACCGAGTAAGAAAAAATTAAATCATATTTCTATGAATATTTCTAATAATGCAAGGTGCCACAAGATTTTTTACTTCAAAAATGTTTTTCTGGTAAGATTTTTTCCTTTAAAAATGTATTTCTGGTAAGATTTTTTCCTTCAAAGATGTATTTCTGGTAAGATTTTTTCCTTCAAAAATGTATTTCTGGTAAGATTTTTTCCTTCAAAAATGTATTTCTGGTAAGGTTTTTACCTTTAAAAATGTATTTCTGGTAAGATTTTTTCCTTCAAAGGTGTATTTCTGGTAAGACTTTTTCCTTCAAAAATGTATTTCTGATAAGATTTTTTTCTTCAAAAATGTATTTCTGGTAAGATTTTTGTATTCAAAAATGTATTTCTGGTAATATTTTTTCATTCAAAAATGTATTTCCGGTAATATTTTTTTACTTCAAAAATGTATTTCTGGTAAGATTTTTTCCTTCAAAAATGTATTTCTGGTAAGATTTTTTCCTTCAAAAATGTATTTCTGGTAATATTTTTTGATTCAAAAATGTATTTCTGGTGAGATTTTTTCCTTCAAAAATGTATTTCTGGTAAGATTTTTTCCTTCAAAGATGTATTTTTGGTAAGATTTTTTCCTTCAAAAATGTATTTCTGATAAGATTTTTTTCTTCAAAAATTTATTTCTGGTAAGATTTTTTCCTTCAAAAATGTATTTCTGGTAAGATTGTGACGGTTACACACCTGGCCCAGGGTCGGATCCTTTGGTTACGGCGCCAACGGTGACGTCGCTCCTCCTGGTCGCTCCTCCTGGGTCCAAGCGTGCCGCTCCAACCCCTTGGTCAGATGATCACCAGCCTCGCCTTTCCCGACCCGCTTCCAATACCTGGTCACTAAAGCAACTGTACCGATCTCCGGTCTGTCTACCCACGCTGTGTTTAGATCTTAGACAGACGGGACCAGCAGGGATTGGGGCCGATACAAGTTGAGTCCGACGGGGTGGCAAAACACAAATAAAAGAGAAAATAAACTCACGAGACAAAAAGATTGCTGATGAAAAAAATGGGTAACAACCTTTTATATCTTAATGTCCGTTACATAAAAACAAAATTGTTCTCATTTCCCAACCCGCTCTGTGGACTATGGCACAAGCTTCTATCACACAACCTAAAGATTTCGAATTGCCTACTCTTTAGAATTGTGTATGTCGGAGTGTGGTTTGGTTCGACACTGGGGCTAATTTCTATCGATCATTCGCAATTGATTCTTCTCTTCGACTTGAGTTGTATTTCTTCTTCTTCGTCGACTTAGGCTGGAAGTTCTCTTGTCTTCGACTTGGGCTGGAAGTTCTCTTGTCTTCGACTTGGGCTGGAAGGATCTCTTGCCGCAACTCAGCCGCAACTCTCTGTCGTCCGAGGTGATCTCTTCTCGCTGCCGTCCGGGGCTGAACTCTGCCGTAACTCTGCCACAACTCTCGGCGTCCTTCGAGCAATCTCCTTCTTCGTCTGCTTGGGCTGGAAGTTCTCTTGTCTTCGACTTGGGTGGAAGGATTTCTTGTCTGAGGATTCTCTTGCCCGCAAAGGGGCGAGTGAATCGGGCCCGATGCCCGCGTTCAGGCTCTTTCCCTGCCCGCGGTCCAGCTGCAACTCCACTCCAACTGATTTCTGTCGACTGGGGTCCTGCTTTTATTGACGCCGCAACAAACTGGGGTGGGTCTGTCGGCGTCAGGGGTTTTCTCGATAATTCCAAAAGTCGCATTATTTTTGATTTCTCATTATCGCTATTGTTTTCACCCCTACTTCCTCACAGTGCCTTTTGTGGGGAGGTGCACACCCATCTCTCTTAGTCTCTTGTATGTCAGGTGACCGTTTTTCGACCAATGGTTCCTGATCGGGCATTTCTTTCTCCTCTTTTCTGCAGATCACGTGACCGTTTCCGACCAATTGTTATTGATCGAGCATCCTTTCTCCTCCTTTCGGGCGTGGTTACATCGTTCTTGTTTTTAAAAAAACAAAATCCAATTTTGCCTTTTCTGCACGTACGAAAAATGACAATCTTGGCTTTCTCTCACCTGGGCTCTGTCAACCAGCCCGCCGCTAATTAGTTGTGACTTCAGGAAAGAATATTGTCGCCATCTGTGATCTGAGACAATCGTTTTTTTTTTCACCTCTTGTTTTTTGTCAGACCCGGCAGTCAGAAAATCTTAATTTATCTGAATTGAAAACATCTTTCACTCGTCAATGTGGGGGTTCTAATTTTTAACAGGTCAGAATCTGTATACCGTTCCACCGGTCACTCCCCTCAACCCAAAAGACACTTTTTTCTTTGATTAAGATTTCGTTTTCATTGTTCCCAAAATTTCTCTTTATCCAAATTGATAAGATGTCTTTCTACGCAAAAGTAGGCTAGATGCTTTGACCGATATCTGGTTTTCATCAAGCGGCCCGTTTTGATATCATGTCTTTTCCCTTTCTTTCTTTTTTATTATTTCTAATTCTATTCTTCCAATTGTCTTTAAAAAATTCGGTCAACATGCTAGCTAAGATATCTTTCTGACTCGTGTTTTTTGTTAATGACCGCTTTTTTTGTATTTCTCGACCTCTCTCTTTCCCCTTCCTTCTTCTTCCTTAGGATCGTCCAAGTACAATCTTAGTGAATTATTTTCAACTCAATTATTTTCCGTTTTAAAAAAAATCAACAACCTGTTTAGTAAACCGAGTAAGAAAAAATTAAATCATATTTCTATGAATATTTCTAATAATGCAAGGTGCCACAAGATTTTTTACTTCAAAAATGTTTTTCTGGTAAGATTTTTTCCTTTAAAAATGTATTTCTGGTAAGATTTTTTCCTTCAAAGATGTATTTCTGGTAAGATTTTTTCCTTCAAAAATGTATTTCTGGTAAGATTTTTTCCTTCAAAAATGTATTTCTGGTAAGATTTTTACCTTTAAAAATGTATTTCTGGTAAGATTTTTTCCTTCAAAGGTGTATTTCTGGTAAGACTTTTTCCTTCAAAAATGTATTTCTGATAAGATTTTTTCTTCAAAATGTATTTCTGGTAAGATTTTTGTATTCAAAATGTATTTCTGGTAATATTTTTCATTCAAAAATGTATTTCCGGTAATATTTTTTTACTTCAAAAATGTATTTCTGGTAAGATTTTTTCCTTCAAAAATGTATTTCTGGTAAGATTTTTTCCTTCAAAAATGTATTTCTGGTAATATTTTTTGATTCAAAAATGTATTTCTGGTGAGATTTTTTCCTTCAAAAATGTATTTCTGGTAAGATTTTTTTATTCAAAAATGTATTTCTGGTAAGATTTTTTCTTCAAAAATGTATTTCCGGTAATATTTTTTCCTTCAAAAATGTATTTCTGGTAAGATTTTTTCCTTCAAAAATGTATTTCTGGTAATATTTTTTCCTTTAAAAATGTATTTCTGGTAAGATTTTTTCCTTCAAAGATGTATTTCTGGTAATATGTTTTCCTTCAAAAATGTATTTCTGGTAAGATTTTTTTCTTCAAAAATGTATTTCTGGTAAGATTTTTTCCTTTAAAAATGTATTTCTGGTAAGATTTTTTCCTTCAAAGATGTATTTCTGGTAAGATGTTTTCTTTCAAAAATGTATTTCTGATAAGATTTTTTCCTTCAAAGATGTATTTCTGGTAAGATGTTTTCTTTCAAAAATGTATTTCTGATAAGATTTTTTTATTCAAAAATGTATTTCTGGTAATATTTTCGTATTCAAAAATGTATTTCTGGTAATATTTTTTCATTCAAAAATGTATTTCTGGTAAGATTTTTTTCTTCAAAAATGTATTTCCGGTAATATTTTTTCCTTCAAAAATGTAGTTCTGGTAAGATTTTTTCCTTCAAAAATGTATTTCTGGTAATATTTTTTCCTTTCATTCAAAAATGTATTTCTGGTAAGATTTTTTCCTTCAAAGATGTATTTCTGGTAATATGTTTTCCTTCAAAAATGTATTTCTGGTAAGATTTTTTTCTTCAAAAATGTATTTTTGGTAAGATTTTTTCCTTTAAAAATGTATTTCTCGTAAGATTTTTTCCTTCAAAGATGTATTTCTGGTAAGATGTTTTCTTTCAAAAATGTATTTCTGATAAGATTTTTTTATTCAAAAATGTATTTCTGGTAATATTTTCGTATTCAAAAATGTATTTCTGGTAAGATTTTTTCCTTCAAAAATGTATTTCTGGTAAGATTTTTTCCTTTAAAAATGTATTTCTGGTAAGATTTTTTCCTTCAAAGATGTATTTTTGGTAAGATTTTTTCCTTCAAAAATGTATTTCTGATAAGATTTTTTTCTTCAAAAATGTATTTCTGGTAAGATTTTTTCCTTCAAAAATGTATTTCTGGTAAGATTTTTTTCTTCAAAAATGTATTTCTGGTAAGATTTTTTCCTTCAAGAATGTATTTCTGGTAATAATGTATTGCTGGTAATAATGTTTCCTCGAAAAATATATTCCTGGTATTAAAACCTATTTTTACACTTTCATGGTGATTTAACCCCAGTTTGAGGGTTAACTATTTGCCCAGGGACGCTGACAGGTGTAGGTGGGTCGTGATGGACCTGGGAACACCAGCAATTAAGAGGTGGTGCCACATTCCTCAAAACATCCTGATCAGAGGCATTGCTGTTGTATGTAGTTTATCGTCTTACCCAGGATGCTTTATTTAGCGGGGGAGGGAGGTCTTACTCCTACAGAGGCGCAGTCGGTGTATTCTAAAGGCCCAGCCGACACGGCGGATAACCCGTCTAGGTACTGCCCAGGTTCGTCGTTGCTTAACTTCGGTGATTGTACGGGAACCGATGTTTCAACGGGATTAGGCCATGAAGTATTTTGATTCTTATGCAAACCGCGGATCTATAAATCCAAAAATTTAAAATTAACTAAATCTTCAAACTAAAACTAAAATATCGCCATTCAACAATTCACGGCATTAAATTGCTGTTTTAACTGAGAATGCACATTTTGGCATTTTCCTCGATCGAATTTTGACGAGAGAGGAGCGACAACCGGTTAGCTGACACTTTTTCACTTTCTTCTTTCTTATTAAATGTCCATATTTTATTTTCCACTTTTTATTTTCCTTTTAATTATACCAATCCTGTTTTCTCTAAATCATTTGATTTATTACTGCTTGTGCTTTTTCGGGCAGATGTTTTGCTGGCTGATATAAAATGTTAAAGTAGAAATTTAATACAAAATTTAGTATTCATCCTTTGCCCGACCTACATTCATTTTAATCGCCTATTGACAATAAAGCGTCATTCTCACTGAACAGGGGAAGTGTTTTAAAGAGAAGACAGAAAGTGCAACACTGGCATCCGAAGGTGCATTGCGATAGCCAAATATTTTTTTAAAATCGAAATCACCCCAATCAAGGCTGTAAAGCCACTAAGACATAAGGGTTACTGGGTGTGAAAGAATTAGAAAACAGAAACAATATCAACGAACAACTACAATAGAAAAGTAACTAGGAAGCCAGTGGATATACCAGTTGACATTGCTCTTAAATGTTTTAAGATCAAAGGTAATCGGAGAACATTTAACCGGAAGAAAGTTCGAGAAGTGCGAGAAAAGAAACCGTTAGTGTAGAACTTAGGGTTACATCTAACCAATTCAACTGCAAATTCGTGAAACCTTATGTTTAAATTCAGAAAGTATAGGTACCAGAGCAAAGAGCGATATTTATTTGTAATTTATTTACAAAATGTGGCACAAGGCCAAAATGGGGGAAAAGGATGGTCTTCTTCTGTCTTAACGTTAAATTTAGCTAGCCACAAAGACTGACCCAAACATACAACAATATTCTTTACACCAAAACAACGCATTCTTACTTACCTTTCTTACTACATCCACCATAAAGCCTCATTGTCTCCATGAATGTCCTAACTAAACCCCATATGTACAATTCATCGTCTGTGTGGTGAAGGGAAGAAAACAACAATTTAAAAAAGCCATTATGAGTTTTTACATTATGAATACAAATTGATCCGAACTGTTGACATGAAAGTATTTATTATGAAATGGACAAAGTCCGACAATTATTTTAAGTCATTTTATGCTTATACATTCTTTTTTTATAGATACAAATATTTAAGTAAATGCTCTGTTTATTATAAACTAAGTTTAATTACGCTAATAATAGTCTAGTATGTACAATAATTCGTTCAGACATGAGTTTGTATTTACATAAATGATTGCTTTTCATGTAAGAAATATGCTACAGTCTTCTTATGGGTTTTTAGTAACCCTCATTTCAGTTTCAAACATTTTCTTCAATTTCATTTATTGTTAAATAAAAAATAAGCTTCGAGAAATTTCTATAACAAAACAGTCAAAATTTGAGCAAAAGTAGGCTCAACCGACATAAAAAATCTTTCTCAAATTCATCCCTAATATAAATGTTTCAAGAAATTCTATTGATTAAAAAATAAAAAATACAATATTCGCCCGTGCATTTCTCAGAAAAATTCGCAACAGCCACCAAGCCCCTCTGAAGCCGATTTCGTTGTTAAGAAAACTATAAATAAAAATAGTAAACGAATTTTCGTCGCTTTTGAGACTCACACACGCGAAAGATGCACACGAGAATTATGTGCCGCCAAAGAAAGAAAGTTCCTTTATGAGAGATTAGAAAAAATTACACAACAAACTTTTTCACTCAATAACTTTCATAGAAAATCTTTTGTCTAAGTTAAATACAATCCTTTTAATCAAAGGCAGACAACTTTTTGACATTGAACATTTCCGAAACAGCAAATAATTTTTTCTCTAAAATATACCTTTACACACATCATTACAAACAAAGAAATAGTAAATTGTGTATATAAAATTTAATCTGTTGTTTCAAACATGTACTTTTTTCGTGATTGAATATCGTTACCATTTAACCATTTCTTATAATTTATGTTTGTGGATATTGCATATTTTATTTGCAGTACAATCTTAAATATTCACGCAACCTTCCTAGATCTGCTACAAGTTCATGTTTGTCCCGAGTTGTCATGAAAGGAGGAGAAAAACAAATATCAGAGTTGAAGTTACGAGGTCTGTTTGAAAAGTGATGAGATTGGTGTCACAAACAATTTATTTCAATTCCAAATAACAAACTACGTAGTTTCCTCTTCAAAGTACGCCAATTCGAGTCTAATGCACTTTTCAATCTTTCTCTGTCACGCTTCTATGCATTTCTGAAGGGAATCTTCTTGAATGTTCTTCAGTTCCGTTGTTATGGTTCTCTTGATTGTATTCATGCCTTCAAAACGAGTCTCCTAGATGAACCCTTTGGACAAAAGGAAAAAAGTCACACAAAGCATGATCAGGTGAATATGGAGTTTGTTCTAATACGGCGATCTACTTCTTGAGCAGAGGCTGCCGGATGTTCAGGTTATTGTGAATGGATGCATTGTTGTGGTGACGCAGACACAATTTGTCTCGCCACAAAAGCATGTGAAAAAAAAATGCAACGGTTGCAAAAAGCTAAGATTACAGTTATATACCCCCAAGATATCATATTAGCTGATAACACAATCAGCTTATCGCTCTTTCGCTCAGAGTTCACTCAGCATACCGAGTCTTGTTACTTTACATACACACGTCGTATATCCCTTCTGTTGATGGCACCCGGTCGAATGAATGCGATACACGGGGAAACAGTAGAACGTTTGGTTTGTTGTGCTTTACGGCATATCAACCTCAATGGGTTATTTAATGCCAACAAAGTTTTTATTGCTGGTAATATTTTGTTTTGTCAAAAATCTATTTCTGATAATAATTTTTCCTTCAAAAAAGTAGTGCTGGTAATATTTTTTCAAAAACGTATTTTTGTTAATATTTTTTTTTTTTCAAAAATGTATTGCTGGTAATATTTATTGTTGATAAGTATTCCTGGTATTAAAATCTATTTTTACTTCAGTTTCGGGGTTAACTATTTGCACATAACTGGGAACCTAACAGGTGCTACCACCACGGGTCAGAGTGGACCTGGGAACACCAGCAATTAAGAGGTGGTTCCACGCTCCTCAAAACCTCTTGATCAGAGGCCTTGCTGCTGGACGGAGTTTATCGTCTTACCCAGGACGGGAAACAGTAGAAGGATGACACAAAATCAGTGGGGATCAAACGATACGAGAAGAACCCCCCCCCCCAGTAGTGCAACTAAAAAGGGGATTTTCTCGACCAGATGGTCTTGGGATGCGATGCAGATAATCAGACAGGGTGTAAAAACCAATTTTGTTCTTTGTTTAATATCTGTTTTCTTTCTAATGGAACATGATTAATAAAGTGAGAACTCAATAAAAATGTATTTCAGCAGTCCTAACACTAAAATCACAAACACCGGACATAAGAAGTATGAAAGATGGCGTTCATTAATGAGCTATATCCTCATAAAAGGGCACTTGAATCAGAAAGAGTTGAAATTCCTAGGTACATAATGAGATGAGGGCTTGGAGAAATTAACACGCACAAGACATATTGAGGTGTAAAGGGAAAGAATGAGTAAGCCACATAACGAGCTTGTATACATGGGTGACAGAACAAGTGTTGGAAGGGATAGTAAGGGGTCAAATATTGATAAGAGGTACGAAGTATAGGAAGCTGTGGAGACCCATGCTCGCCGACATGAATTATAAAAAAAAAATCATAATAAATATTTAGAAGTTTTAGGTACTGAAGATGATGTGTTTGAATTTCTATACAAGGTTCTGCTAAAAAATTCTCTACCTGTCACATCAGTATTTAAATGGCCAAGCACATAACAAAATGGCGGATGAAAGGAGGCTGAGGAAAGATGTGCAGAAGTATGGGGTTGGTATTTGGAAGTGAAGGTACTTTTTATGGCTTCAGGTCATCCTCCAGGCCACAAATTTTTCAGTACCTCGCCTACTGGAATAAGTAAACCAATGCTTTTTCACAGAGATGAAATTAAGTTCAGAGAAAAAAAAAACGCCAGGAAAATTTGAATCTGGTCAGTACCTAAATTGGTAAACGCTTGAATGAGCTGTAATCGTGTATGGCGCGATGGATAACGGCTCAGAATTCCAAATCTCTTAGCCGGAATTCCAGTCGGGTTTGTTACAGTCACCTATGCGCAAATTAACCTTCATCGTTCTTTTCTAAAAAGAAAACGGCAAAATTTAAAAGCAAACGACTTCATCCAGAACTCACCAATAATTTTGTCGATTCTGATAAGCGCCTGAAAAGATTCAGAAAGTTTGCAAATCAAAATGAGAAAAACCTGAAAATGGAGTTTTCACTCTTTTATTAATGGCATGAAAATTCAAACAAAAATAATTACAAAATAATTAAAATTTTAACCTAATCTTGTCAAATGACAAACTTTCTCAGCAGTGTTGGAGGAGGAGTTTGGTTTGCCTATTGTCCAGTTCACACACCTCCACTGTCTCCTAAACCAGAATAGAAGTTCATACTTTGTTTCCTATTTAGAAATGAGTTTCCAGTTCCTTCTTAAGTCTACTTCAACTCTTTGCTCCTAATATCTATGAATCCTGCAATATTTTCCGTAATTAAATCTTGATTTCTTTAAATCTAGAATTAGCTGTCTTGTTTTCTTGCCCTTTTGTACACGAATAGAACTCCACACATTAAGACTCTACTTTGAGTGGCTCTTGGCCTTGAATTGGGAGAACATTAGTGAAATAAACATAAAAATTAACGAGGAACTATACACGGAATTTGAAACATTATCCAGTTTCTATCTGAATTTCTTGGATGAGGAGTTATCATTATTTGCATTATTTACATGGACTTTTGTCCTCATTTTCGTTGCTAATATTACAAAGTTTCAGCTCTTTTTTTTCTCTAGATTTCATCAGGAATAAATCCAAATACGAAATACCCGCCTTAAAATTGAGTTTTCACTCCTTTATTAATTCCATGAAAATTCAAACAGATTTTAACCTAATCGAGTCAGATGACAAGAGTTTTCAGCTGTATTGGAAGAGTAGATAGGTTTGCCTATCAACTAGTTCGCATTACATTCCGGTCTTTTGAACAGGAGTAAAGATTCATCCCTTGTTTCCTGGTTAGGGTTGAGTTTTCGGTTGATGTTGGTAGGCGGTCAACTATATCTAATATTCCTCAGGGATCATCCAGCGCTTAAGATGAGGTCAGGCCAAAAACATTGGTTGTCGAGGGATCACTTAAACAACATTAAACCTAATTGATATGAATTCGAGTAATACATGAGTGACACTGAATACTTTAACGAGTTAGTGCATTTTTACTATACAAGATAAAGTTAAGTTGAATTATAGCAATGGTATATGACACAAATTCCAAGGTGCACTGGAATAACGAAAGATGCCTTCCAAAATCCAGACAAAATATAAAGAAAAATTGTTGATGACAAAGAGTAAGAAAACGGTACGAGCTGCTACACGGCATAATGAAATAAAATTCGCACTCCTCTTCAGTCTTTTGAACAAGAGTAGAAGTTTATCTCTTGTTTCCTGTTTAAGATTGGGTTTCCGGTTCCTTTGAAAGTCTACTTTAACGCCATACATCTACCACCTCCAGCTAAACTTTGAAATAGTATTAGTGTTTATTTTTTATTTGTTTCCACACTGGGAGTAGTGAATATAAGCTTACTTATCAGCCAGTTCACACTCCTTCCTGGTTTTGAACAGGAGTAGAGGTGTATCCCTGGTTTCCTGCTAAGGACTGGGTTTTCAGTTCCTTCTATAGTCTGCTTCAGATCTGCACTCATAACGTCTGCGCCTAAACTCTGAAATTTGTACTTTACATTTTTTTAAATTTATTTATTTCCACAATAGGAGTAGATAGGTTCACTTTTCGTCCAATTCGAACTCCTCTCCATTCTTTTGAACAGGAGTAGAGGTTTATCCCTTGTTTCTGTTTAGGATTGGATTTCCGATTCCTTCCAAATTCCACTTGAAGTCTATACTTTTAACGTATTCGTTTAAACTCTGTAAAGTAAACTACATATAAGACTATTCCTCACAAGTCAAGCGTAGAAATGAAGAAAGAAATACAACAGCAAAACTGGTTTGGTATGTTTTGGTATGGTTTGCTTTGTTTAACGGCATATCAACCACTTATGGGTCATTTAATGCCCAAATTTAATTTTCCTACTTTTATGTAAATGATAGAGAGAAGAGGGAGAGAGAAAGAGATAGAGAGAGAGAGAAAGGTAGAAGGGGAGAGAGTAAGAGAGAAGGGTAAAGTGAGAGAGATAGCGAGAGAAAGTAGTGAGATAGAGAGAAAAAGGTAGAGGATTTGAGAGAGAGATAGAGAGAAAAAGGTATAGAGGGAGAGTGATCGAGATATCAATGTAGAGGGAGAGAGAAAAGGAGAGCGAGAGAGAGAGTGATAGAGAGAGAAGGGTAAAGGGAAAGAGATAGAGAGAGAAAGGTAGAGGGGTTGAGAGAGAGAAGAAAAGAGGTAGAGAGGGAGAGTGATAGAGAGATCAAGGTAGAGGGAGAGAGGGAGAGAGAAAGGTAGAGGGAGAAAGAGGGATGGAAAGGTAGAGGAATAGAGATAGCGAGAGAAAAGTAGAGGGAGAGAGGAAGAGAGTGAGAAAAAGGAAGAAAGAGAGAGAGAGAGCGGGAAAGATTGATAGAGAGGGTTAGTTCATGATATTTAATGACAGCAGATTTAGCTAACGTCGAATTGGCACTACATTGATTTTTAATCAACATTAACTTCAGGCTTGTCTGCAACTAATCGATTCAGTAAAATTATTAATCACTCACAAATACATTTGAGTTTCGATTGACGGCGAATATAAGAATCGATCACTTAGAGACTATTGCGTCTGCGATAACGATGTCTGGGGAAGAGAAGTAAAGTCAGAAAAAGAAAAATTGCGAATACAATCATTTAATTGGTTCTCGGTTCATCAATTGCTATCTATCTATTTATATATATATATATATGTAAGCAAATATATGGATATAGATCTTCATATATATATATATATATATATATATATATATATATATATATATATATATATATATACATACATATATATATATATATATATATATATATATATACATATATATATATATATATATATATATATGTGTGTGTGTGTGTATACTTAAAAGAGTAAACCCTCCCTTTAAATAAAAAAAATGAGAAATATCGTCGCTAATTAAAATATAATTAAAGAGTAACAATGATAAGTCAAAATTTAAATAAAGATAAATCTAAAAAACAAATAAATGATAAATTATAAATAAATAAATAAAAAACCTTGTAGTAAATAATAATAATAATAATAATAATAATAATAATAATAGTGATAGTCATCCTAGCAGTAAAAGTAATTGGGTGAGAAGGAAACAACATTTATAGTAATGGCTGAAAAAAATTTGTAAAGTTATGAGAGAAGAAAGATGAAGAGTAACAGTACATGTGTAAAGTGATAACAGTTCGCGCAATTCAGTAAGACTCGTTTAGTAAGATTAGTTTAAATTTACTACGGTGGCAACATTTGGGGTTAATTCGTTCCTTTGGTTTAAAAGTATATTTTGATTATCATATTTAATTATTGTAATTTTCTCTTGTAGACACAGATTAGATTTTCCTTTAAAATTTCTAGGAGTGTGCGCAAAACCTATGATTTTCCAGTCAATCTGAGTGTTCCAATTTCTTGGAAAAGGCAGTTTGGAAGTTTTATTTTGGGTTGAAAAAAGAGTACCTATGGGTATATAATCGTTGTTTCCATTCACCTCCGGAAATTCCCATGTAAATATGGTGGTTGTTCTTGTTCTATTTGGGTAAATAGTTGCCTAGTAGAACATATTCGAGGCTCTGCATTTTCCTTCAACTGGACAAAGTACGCTATTTCTAAAATTACATGGTCGATCCATACTAGGTATATTGCTGAGTCCATAGAAATTATTTAGAATATCTTTGTTGTTGGAATCTATAATTTTATGCATATTATTTGTACAGGAATAACTTATTTTAATAGTTTTCCTATTAAAATTAGGGGGTTGGTTATTTTGGAAATGTTTATTTATAAGTTTAAAAAAAAACTTGTCCGATGTTAATTTTGGCTAACCTACCGGAGAGGGTGGCGAACCAAATTATGTTTTTCTATTTCTATGCTTGCAAGTCATTTTATCCACCCTAGTGTCATTTTTTGGGGTTCAGTTAAGTTTATTTTTAAAGCCAGTTTTTGGAGTGTCTTATTGTACAGTTCTTTGTTTTTATTAAATAAATATTTATTAGATTAAGTTTACTAATTCAATATATATTTTTTTCTTCAAAAAAGGCATTCTACAAAAATGTTTAAATTTGTTTTATTTGATATTAGTTGTCAATCAGATAATTTCAACAATTCACAACATTAACTGTTACAATTTTTTTTATAAAAATATTTTAGAATGACGATTTACTTTATTAAAAAATAAATGACATTACGATTTACTTTATTAAAAATAAGTAAAAACAAAAACGGCTTAATTTGTATTGCATTTTTTTATTTTACTAAAAAATAATTAAAAACAAGTATATTATCTACATTATTCGGATTATTGTTCTCATCTTTGTCGCCATATTTATTACAAAGTTTCGGCCGTTGCACGCTCCGGCCTTCTTCGGATGGTTGGAATGTCGAACTGAACCCTTTATTTAGTTCACTGGTGTAAACTGTTCTAGTTCCACGTGTCATGTACAATGGATGTCAGTTATCAGTCATCTCCTGTTAATTTCCCTCTGAAAGTTCCTCTCTGCCTTAGCCGGGTATTGAACTCATACTCTTTGGGTCACTGGATCTAACTAACGCCTTTATCTACTGATCACTTTGGTCACTGGATCTAACTAACGCCTTTATCCACTGTGTCGTTAGTTGTAATAAATATGGCGACAAAGATGAGGACAATAGTCCGAATAATGTAAATAATATACATAATACCTCATCTCAGAAATATAGACAAAAACAAGTATATTTTATTGAATTATTTTATATGTCAATTTTCTTTATTAAAATATATTCGTTTACTTTATTAAAAATAAGTAAAAAACTTTATTAAAAATAAGTAAAAAACAAAAAAATTGTTCCTATTTTACATAATGCTTTTTTATATGCCCTATTTGAAGTAAAAATATTCATTAATGAAGGTTTTAATCCTTAATAAATTACTTTTATTCGGTTATAAAAATGTTGTTTTTCTGTTGCTGAGTTGTCTCGGTCCAGAGTTGTCCCAGCACTCAGTCGGTTGCGTTCAGTCTGCGTTTTTGAGTTGGTGATGTTTAGTTGTCTCTTTCCGGTAATTGAAATAGTCACAGAGTTGTAGACGCTGTTACAATGAGATGCACATTGTAAATGAAGAAATGTAAGCCGCAGAAAACGTGTGCTACAATACACATGTGTATTGTCTGCTGTCTGACAAAAGTTCAACAAGTCAGTCGAATTATGCCAACGGCCATATTTTAGATACATGAATAATAATTTTACGATTTTTTTTCTTCTTTCCGGCCAGGGTGTACGTGCTAAGCTTATAAATTGGCATGTATTTATGTACTCAAAAAAAAAACGCAAAAAAGATTATCCGGAAGTTCGTGCGCATCACAAGGTTATGAAAAAGTCGAAAACAGAGCCGAAGTTTTCAACCAAAGAATAAGAATTCAAAACAGAGTAAAAATTTCATCCCAATTACTAAAAAAAAAAAAAAAAAAAAAAAAAAAACTAAAAAGATGTAATTTATTGGTTGGCATTTTATCAGAAATTATAATAACGACAACAAAAACAACAGTAACAACAACAATAATAATAATAATAATAAATATTTCAAATTTGCTTCAATATTACAATGATAGATGAAATTTTTTAACGTGTTTTTTAATCATTGAACCATAGTAAGACAATTAAGCCATTAAGACAAAAGATGGTTACTGAGTGTTCGAGAATATGAGAAAAATATACAATTAAGGAGAAAGAAGAATAAATGAAGAAAAAAAAGATAACAATTGACATTACATTTAAATTTTTGAAGATCAAAGTTCACTGGGAAGCAAGAAGCCGGAAGACAGTTCCACAAAGGAGAAGTGTGATAGAAGAAACTGTTAGCATAGAACTTATGATTACATTTAGCCAATTTAACTGTAAAATGATGAGACCTAGTCGCCAATCAAGTACTGCGCTTAAATTCATAAAAACCAGGTAGCATAGATAAAATTCATCCGAACAATTACCATGAAGTATTTACAGAAAAGACACAAGAAACTGCCTTTCGGCGGTGGATAATGAATGAAACCGAAATGCAAGGCCAGGACCAATAATATTGCTGATTCTTCTTTGGATTTTCTGAAGAATCTCATATTATATTTTATATGCCTTCAAGATATAGGCGATCAAGTCTCTCTACAGCTTCCTTCACCGGACAGTACCTCAATTTCAACTCTCACCATCCATACAGCGTAAGGAAAGGAATCGTCTACTGCTTACAACACCGAGCAAAAGTCATAAGTGGCGACCCAGAGACGTTAGATAAGGAATTGGTGAGTATAAGTAGTACCCTACAATGTAACAACTACCCTGAGTACATGGTAGCAACTCAAAAAAACTGGGATAGGCGGGTACAAGAGGAGGACAACAACACTCAGAAAACAGTCTGACTTCCTTATGTGAAAGGGTTATCAGAGAAAATACAAAGGATCTGCGGTCCATATAACATCAGGACAACCTTCAAAAGCTTGACGACACTTCGCAGATATCTCTCACGAGTAAGACCTCATTTAGAAAAGAACATGACTAAAGACTGTGTGTACGCTATCCCGTGCAGCTGCGGAAAGGAATATAAAGGGGAGACAGGCAGCCCCCTTAAGGTAAGGCTTCAAGAATACCAGAAAGCTGTAACACGAGGGGAAGTGGAAAAATCAGGCGTGGCTGACCACATATGGAGAGAAAAGGGAGATCACCGCTCTCTGTGGGATCAGGTTGAGATCATAGAGAAAGAATACCACTGGAAAATTCATAAACTTAAGGAATCAGCATATATGCTTTAGTTTATATCCAGTGACAAGACCCAAAGAGTGTGAGTTCAATACCTGGTTAAGTCAGTGGAGAACTTTCAGAGGAAAATTAACAGGAGATAACTGATAACTGACAATCATTAGACAAGGCATGTGGAACTTGAACAGTCTACCCCAGTGTACGAAATAAAGGGTTCAGTTCGACATTCCAACCACCTGAAGAAGGCCGGAGCGTACAACGGCCGGAAACTTTGTAATAAATATGGCTACAAAGATGAGGACAATAGTTCGAATAATGTAAATAATGTACATAATATCTCATCTCAAAAATAGAGACAGATACTGAAAGGCCGAAACGTTGTAATAAATATGGCTACAAAGATGAGGACAATAGTTCGAATAATGTAAATAATGTACATAATACCTCATCTCAGAAATAGAGACAGAAGTTTCGTTTTTCTTTGATTTACCATTAAATCTTAGTTTACACTTCTTTTCTTCACGGTTCTCAATGGTTTTACACCGGCTATTACGCAAGGCTAGAGACTTCAGTCTACCCTACTATTTATACTATACCTGACCGTAGGCAGAAGAAAAGGGTATTAATGCAAAGTGAACAGATTAAAGTGAAATTTAAACTCGGATCGCCCCGATAACGGTTCCGCTATTTTTTATGTACCGTGGCTCTCCACAACTTCCTATCTTTCATGGCTCTAAATAATGTCTATGTACTTACTATCCTTCCCAGTCTTTATTTATATAACCTCGTTACGTAGGCTACTCATTGTTTTCCACATGTACCCTCTTTTCTTAAATACATCAAAATTTCAAATGCCTCTTTCCTCACAAATGAAGAGTAGAATTTTGTCTTTTACTGATTCTAAGTTTGCACTAAGCCGAGCCGTGGAACTAGAACAATCTACCCCGGTGGACGAAATAAAGAGTTCTTTTCGAAATTCCAATCGCCTGAAGAAGGCCGGAGTTTACAACGGCCGAAACATTGTGAATATGGCAATGAAGATGAAGATAACAGTCCGAATAATGTCAATAATGCAAGTAAAAAGCATTTTTCTAATTGTTTTAAATATTTAGTTACTGTAGTTGTAACCTTTCTTAATATTGTAGATTTTGTACCGTTTTTTTTTTTTTTTTTTTTTGAACGGCACAGGGACTAGATACGCCGATGATTAGATGTAGTGAAATATTATTGGCTTTTCTTAGATAAATCCTTGGCAATTATTACATAAGAAAATATTGTTTCTTCATGCCCCTATTTAGTGATATAAATTCACTTGTAATCTAGATTGCTTTCAACCGCATTTTTTATTGTTAAAACATAACCCTCTCTCTCTCTCTCTCTCTCTGTTTGTTTGTCTGTCACTCACTCACTCACTCTCTCTCTCTCTCTCTCTCTCTCTCTCTCTTTCTGAATACCATTGTTATCATACCATTGTAACGTCATGACTCATCAGCACAGATGAGATAGCAAGTACGAGAAACGTTCTTGGTTACCACCGCGTCGAATGACCTCCAGTTGGCGTACAGGTTCAACCGGTCCTTAGATTGGACTCGTGACGACTTCATCGTAACTTGATTCCCAAGCAACTTACAGATAGGATGAATCCAATGACGTACACTAAATACTGTACAAATTATAAATGGAGACAACGATTTGGGAAGTAGGAAAGAGTCATGATTTGGGGAGATTTTTTATTTCATTTTTAGGCTTAAGAGATTTCTTTTCCCAAAAATACAGGAGGTTGAGGAGAGCCGTAATCGCCCACCTCCTGATCGCATAAAAAAGAATATTTGCAAAACGATAAACGAGTGGGAAAAGCCAGCATAAAATTAGAAATGTAAGCCAGCTTAACCAATTTGCGCTGCACAATCTTTTCTCTCCGGTTTCATTCCTATTTGATTTTGTGTATGAGACTCATCTATGAAAAGCACCAGAATTTCGTTTAAAAGGTTGAAATACAAAAGGCGTTTAAAAATTTCATAAGATGATACTGATACTTGTAGGTACCCTTCTCAGTTGAAATTGAAAAATCAAATTAACTTCTCAACATGTGTTTCGCAAAAGTAAAGGCCTTAACAGCGGAGAACAATGCTTAAGTCAAATAACGCAACTTAATTGTATTCTGGTTGGTCTTCCGTACTTTATAATTACAGCCCAATTATAAACACAAAATTGCATTTCTTAATTACTACGTATCTTCTGATTGGTCATAACAATACAATTTACAACGCGCTAAAAAAGATCTATCTCATAAGGACACTTACGAAAGCGGATGCGGCTTTTAACTAATTTTATAATATTTTAACAACTTAAATGTAAAAATCCATTATAATTAAAGAAATGACAAATAATTGTATTAAAAATTCATTTTTCATCGAAAAAATGTTTGCTCTCAGAAATTATTGTCCATATTCATAAAAAACAACTAAAAGCAAATAAAAGCATTTGAAACTAAATAATATCTTTGTTTTATTGAGTTTTGTATGTTACAATTCAGAGCTGATTTTCAATTAAAAACAAAAAAACATGATTGGCATTCCTCAAACCCTTGTGCTTTTAACTGTTGTAATCACTAAACTAGATTCGATCGAATTTCTAGTTTTCATAAAATTAGTTATGGGAGTGGTAATAAATATAAAAAAATATTTCTGCCATGACTTTAATAAAAAAAAACATATGTATAATAATTTCCATCATCTATGAATAGTTTATGAAAGTTTCATTAACATCTGACAATTATTTTTATTTTTACGAAATTTTCCAAATTAATGTCTGTCATACAAAAAAAAAGTGCTCAAAATTGTATATGTTATTTTACTAGTTCCACTGATATAAAGAGAAACATGATTTTTTTAATCAAAATTTAGAATGTTCTAAAGAGAAGGAAAAATTTTAAAAAATAATTTTAAAAAAATCTTTGGTTTTTTTTCTCTTCATAATAACATAAATATTTAGAGGATAAAATTTTGTTTTCGTCAAGTTTGGTGTCTTTTTCAGCATGCTATGCTCTTTTTTAGCAATCTCATGGACATACCTATCTTAACGTAAACAATGACAACATATTATGAAATGGATAAAGTCCGGCATTTTTTAAATATATTTTCTGTTTCGACGTTATTTTTATAGATATAATTCATTTAATTTAAAAAAACAACAAAAAAAAACAGTGTTAATTACATTTAGCAGCATGAATTTAAACAAATTGCATCCATTAAAATAACGTATACACAGAAAATTGATTAAGTAATTCTTGGACTTTATATATATATATATATATATATATATATATATATATATATATTCTGAAGCGGCATAGTCTGACGTGCTATAACATATATATATATATATATATATATATATATATATATATATATATATATATATATATATATATATGTATATATGTATGTATGTGTTTTCCGTCAATAGATTTCTTTATTTGACTAATGTCTTTTTTTTTTTTGCCTCTGGGTAAAGCAACTCGGAGTCCTTCTTTTGTTTCAACCTTTTAAAATAATTTAAATACACTTATTAGACTATTAATTTTCCCCTCCTCTTTCATTTCCTACACTCATCAGCAACTCTCTTGCTCTGGCTTTTTATTCCCCTCTCTCTCTTTTTCTTACTCTCTCAGTTTACTATTTTACTCTTTTCTGTTTCTTACTCTCTTAATCAATTGACTATATCTACTCCCTACTCTCTCAAATCCTTCTCACAACCACCTGACTTTCTCTTCGCCTTTCCATTCCCTCCTCTCTTAATCAACTGCCTATCTTTCTATTCTCCTCCCCCATCTTTCATACTCTCTCAATCACCCACATTCTCCCTCCTTCTTACTCTTTCATCACAATGAATGTATCTTTCTCTCTTTCTTTCCTACTCTCTCAATTACCTGTCTATCTCTTATCCTCCATCCTTCCTACTCTTTCAATCACATGACTATATCGTTCTCACTTTCTTTCTTACTCTCTCAATTACCTATCTATC
Source organism: Acanthosepion pharaonis (assembly GCA_903632075.3). NCBI lineage: Eukaryota > Metazoa > Mollusca > Cephalopoda > Sepiida > Sepiidae > Acanthosepion > Acanthosepion pharaonis. The sequence continues at coordinate 1,838,669 of CAHIKZ030001668.1, read as the reverse complement.
CCTTCTCCTCCCTCCTTCCTACTCTTTCAATCACATGACTAGGTCTTTCTTTCCTACTCTCTCTATCACATGTCTTTGTTCCTCCCTCCTTCCTACACTTTCAGTCATTGTCTCTTTCTCTCTCTCTTTTCGACTCTCTCAATTACCTATCTCTTCTCCTCCCTCCTTCCCACTTTCTCAATCACCTGACTAACTCTTTCTCAATCCCCTTACTCTCTCTTCTTCTCCTCCCTACTCTTTCAATCATTTGATTTTTTATTCTCCTCTCACTTTCTTTAATCTTTATAATCAACTCTTCTTTCTTTTCCTTCTCCCTCAATTTATCGTTACTTTATATCTAATTCCCTCCTTTCCTATTCTCTCAATGAACTATTCTTATATTCTCTTCTCCCTCCTCCCCTACTACTTTTTCTCAGCTCTTTCAATCAAATATATAACGCAAGTAAATTAACACCGGGGTGAATATTTCAGATTTGTGTTGAATAAGATGACAGATTTTTTTTATTTGTACATTCGACATGAAAGTGTCAAGAGTCCTTATTGCCGATAAATGCCGAATCTGAAGTATTTCGGTAACCGTCCAAATAGTAATTGAGACGCGGTCATTACTACTTGGCCGAGAAGGCTCCAGAGAAGCCTGCATTTAGCAGAAGTGGACAAGATCTTCTCAAAAGTGATTGGGGCTTCAGTTGAAAGTAAAGCCTCGTCTAAGTGTCTAAGTGAACATTCTGAAGGAGCTAGATTCATGGACTTCATTATCAGCGCAATGAAGCGGCGAGATCCTGAAAATCTTTTTGAGGCAACGTCCAGGGCGCTTGGGATAGAAATATCGCAGTTATGCTCATCAACTGGAGATCACAAATAGGATGATTCACTTCTGGGATATTTGATATTTAATTGTTTGGTACAAAGTAGAAACAAAGAAACAGCAATTCGAAATGAGAGATGAGGTTTTAAAACAAGCTGATTATACGCCGCTCAATAGAGATGCTATAAATCTCACTAAAATTAATGTTAAGAAAATGACTTCGTCAAGTCCTATAATTTTTTATCCTTGTATGTATATAGATGGCAACTCTTATTCGAGTATAACTGTCAATCAGGGCGGCTAGCCAATCCCTGTTGTAGACGCGTGCTCAGGCGCATTTGTGTTTATTTAACACCCACAGAGCCAACCTGTGGTGTATACTGCAATTATGCTGAGTAGACTTTAAAGTTTCTAGAAAGAGCGTGATATCTCCCGTGATCAATAATTTGAACAAGGCCTGCACACTCAATCCCTCGGTCGCGATGACTTGTGACTTCGTGCTTGCACAGCTATCGACGGCCCCCAAAAGTTCCCTCTACCCAATTTCACTCACAAGGCTTGAGTCAACTCGTGGTATAGTTTTCATACACTCTCCAAAGGTGTCGCACGTTGGAATCGACGTAATCAAGAACATCAGGAAGTCTGACAAATGATGGTGAGATTTGAACCCGGATCTCATGGTCAGGATGCGAACGTCCTAACCATGTGCCCATGAATTTTTATCTTTACGGTGAACAAAACGATATGAAATTCCTATCATTCTGAAGTTGCATATGTGTTATGAAAATATTCGTTTATAAAAGTATTCTATTGTCAATATCAACGATTATATTTGAATATCTTTGAAATGCTGTTTTTTTTTGTTTTGTTTTTTGTTTTGTTGTTTTTTTTTTTTAGAGAAAAGGAGGGGCAATTGCTATTTTCGAAGAATGTAAAAAAAATAAAATGTAATCTTTTCAAAATTTTTAAAACCGTTATTTGTCGCGTTTCATATTTCTTATTACTTTAAACATCATATTTAATGATTTGATTTGATTTGTTTAACGGCTTATCAACTCCTTCATGGGTCATTTAATGCCGAAATTTAACTTTCCAGAGAGCTTTGAAGTAAAAAAAAATTATATATGTTGTCTTGTTTCACAATTGAATACATGGTAGATGATTCTCAGCTTTAGTGTATACACATGTTTGTGTGGACATCATTACTAAAGGCAGAGATATGCGTGTTTTACGTTTCAGTTTTGTTGAAGTTCTATTTTGGAATACAGTTTGACTTTGTAGTGGATCTAAGAAGGATGCGTGAATATTAAAGATTGTGCTGTAAATAAAATATCCAAAAACATAAATTATAAGAAATGGCCAAACGGTAACGATATTCAATCACGACAAAAAATACATGTTTGAAACAACAGATTAAATTTTATATACACAATTTACAATTTCTTTGTAATGTGTGCAAAGGTATAAAGAAAAAGTTATTTGCTGTTTCAGAAATGTTCAATGTCTAAAGAGTTGTCTGCCTTTGATTAAAAGGTTGAATTTAACTTAGACAAAAGATTTGAAAGATATTAAGTGAAAAAGTTTGTTGTATGAATTTTTCTAATCTTTCATAAAGAAAGTTTGTTTCTTTGGCGGCAATTTTGACACATAATCCCCGTGGGTATCTTTGCGTGTGTGAGTCTCAAAATGCGACGAAAATTTGTTTCCTGTTTCTATTTATATTTTTTTTTTTTTTTAACAGCAAAATCGGATCCAGCAGCTTGGTAGATTGTTACGATTTTTTCTGATAAATACGTGGGCGACTGTCGCATTTTTAAAATTTTTTCTCCAATAGGATTTCTTGAAACATTTAAATTAGGGATAAATTTGAGAAAGTTTTTTTTTTGTATGTCAGTTGATCCTACTTTTGCACAAATTTCGACTGTTCTGTTATGTAAATTTCTCGAAGTTTATTTTTATTTAACAACCAATGAAATTCAAGAAAATGTGTGAAAATTGAAATGAGGGTTACTAAAATCCCTCCCCCCAGATTTGGAAGTGGCTACACTTACAATATGTATTAATATGCATAGTATGTTGCAAATCTAGTAGTTTATTGGTGACCCCGACGTGATAGGCTGTAAATTGAAGTGCCGATGAAGTAAGCCAATAAAGTTAGTAGGAGTACCAAAAATTTTAAAACGTCGGGTTACCAATAACTTCTTTAGTAAATTGTAGGATATTTTATGGATTAATGTCCTGAAAGAATTTTTTATGTTAGTTTTTTGGTTGATGTTTAGCGGAATATCAATCTCTGTGGGTTAATGCCGAAATATAAAAAAAATGAACAATTTTATAGCATCAAATAAATATATTTTGAACGGAAATTGTATGCTTTCAGCTGCTGATAAAATGTATTGTTGGTAATTTTTGATATAAAAATGAATTGCTGGCATTTACTATAAAAATGTGTTTTGTATCCTTTCATACTGTTTTGTTTTGTTTGCCCATAACTAGGAACCAAACAGGTGCTACCACCCCGGGTCACAGTGAACCTGGGAACAACAGCAATTAAGAGGTTCCACGCCCCTTAAAAACATTAATCCAATCAGAGGCCTTGCTGCCGAATGTAATTTATCGTCATACCCAGGACTAGATATTTCATGGATGCAAGTACTTGACTGGTTTGTTTTGCTAGGCTTATCAATCTTTTGCGGGTCATTTAAAACCAGAAAACATTTTAGGTTGTAAGTTTTTTTGGGTTTTTTTTATGGAAGGCGGAAAGATAATAATGATTTAATGGTACAAGTTCTACTAATTAACGCGTGGGTAATTAATAAAAAAGAGATGGTTTCATGCCTTTCCAAATAGTATTTGGGCTTAAGCGAATATAACAAACCCGACATGAATTGAAACTCGGCTCCCCGATTAGCAATTCCTAACCATTATCTATTACACCACCCACACGCCCGTGTTTACAGCTTCTCACATTCGCAAGCATTCACCTATCTAGGCACTGACCAGGCTCGTTGGTGCTTAACTTTGCTGATCGAACGGGAACTGGTGCTTCAACGTGATATAGCTGTATACCACAGGTATTTGAGTTGATATTCCAGTTTTTGAAGCAGCCCAAATCAGCATGTACGTTCATGAGTTTTAATATTGCAAAGAATTTTAAATTTAGTTTTCGTTATTCAAATTCAAATTTATTAAACAAAGAAAAAATGAATCATGCAAAGAGTTAAAAGCATTAAACAATAGATAATTTTTTTTAAAAATGATAATAAAATTTAATTTTGTATTCTAAAATTAATTTTAACCGAATATTTCAGTAGCTATACACCAGAGTATTGTTATATGTGGGAACGATTTATTTGCATAAACCATTACTTGATACATGACAATATTTTAAAAAATGTAGTAAGGCGCCTTAAAGTAGATAATGGTCCGTTATCATATATCATATATACAAAGATGAAACGTTGTGCAGGTTAACTAGATTCCCAGCCCTTATTATCGTCGGCTATAATCTTAGACGGTTGCTTCTACCTCGTTTCAATCTATAATAAAATTATTTACTCCAACGACATTACTATTATTATTATTATTATTATTATTATTATTGCGAGCTGCTTCCAAGTTTGAACCAGAAACGTCAAGAGACCCCAACTTAACAGATTGTAGAGAACCGGGGGGGGGTGTGAAGATGTAAAGAAAACACGTGCGTTTATATTTCCTGCTAGAAGAAGGTCCTGCAACAATAGAATGTTGGACTTGGATTAAGTCCAACTGAAGATAAGGAAGACAAACTGATGTGAAGAAAGGACAAACAAACAAGACCGATATATATATATATATATATATATATATATATATATATATATATATATATATAAACAAATATATGTATTAACAAAGCATTTACAAATCACATAGTTAATATTGTGTTTGTGTGTGAACGTATGTATGTGTGTGTAAACGTTCATATTAGTGGCGAATGTTCGTGGTGAATGATCATAGTGAATGTTCGTACGTACGTTTATGAGAGAGAGAGAGAGAGAGAGAGAGGGGGGGGCAAACTCGTGTTTGTTATTTATTGGATCAGGAGTGCTGCGCAGGAAAAATAATTCTCCACACGCAGAGAATCTGACTGGTCGACACTGACCAATCAGTGCATGAGTTTTGGGGAGACTTCTGGGAGCCGATTCTCCCAAAAGTGCACAAAATTTACTATATGAAAATATAGCGATTCCAAAATTGTCGCATAAGATAGCAGCGCTGATTTCTATCCAATGAATGATTGTTATTGAAATTTGAATTTGTAGGGTGTGTGTGTGTGTGTGTGTGTGTGTGTGTGTGTGTGTGTGTGTGTGTGTGTGTGTGATGATCGACATCACCATCACAAGATCATGATTGTTGCTACAGCTGGTTGGATATGAAGCTGACATTACCAGCATAAATATTCTTAATTCTATGACGTCATTATAATGTATATATTAGTCTAAGATTTCATTAAATGATATATGTCTGTTGAACACAGTTATGAAATTATAACACGTGCATAAAATTCAGTAGAACGAACTTTTAAAAATATGAAAAATAAATCATTAACACTATTTGCATTGTTCAAACTGTTGTCCTCATCTTTGTTGCCCTAGTCACTACGTTTCGACCGTTGTACGCGGCGACTTTCTTAAAGTGGTTGGAATTTCGAACCGAACCCTTTATTTCGTCCACCGAGGTAGATTGTTCTAGTTCCACGTGGATAAAAACGTTGCTTGAATCCAGTCACTTGTCCCAAAGAGCTGTGTTAACGGTCGACAGCAGAGGTGAACAAAAACTTGAAGAGTGAGTTAAAAGGGAGATAACTGTTACTAAGATATCCAGAAGAATATTTGCAGAAAAATATTTCCGTTATGCGAAGCGTCCAAAGAGGAATGACTCGTGAAATAGTGGCTGTGTCCACATATGGTGCGTGCTTAAGTAGGGCTGCTTGGTAGGAACAAAAAGGGCTCCGACTGCACTAGTTGATTTTAGAGTATTTTATACGCAAGAATACGACGCCAAAAAGTTAGAGATTAAGCTACACTTTTCGCTACAAGCTAGAAGTTGTAGATTATGCTAAATAGAATGATAACTGTAGAGTTTTTAGTCCAACGCCCAGTGAAGAAAAAAAGATACAGATCTGATGACATCAAGGTCATCAAAAAACAGCTAAGCAAGAGAAATATAAGCTTTGTTGCCGAGTCCAGTATCGGCATGAATTTGTGGATGACTTTTAAAAGGTGGGTGCGACGTCATAGTAATTCAGGGAGAAATCTCTCAAGCAAAATGATAATTAATGAGTCCAGGAGATTAGTAGAAGAACGAAAGATTAATAGCTTTTCGGGATCAGAAGGTCAGCCTTAAAGGTTCATGAATACTCAGGGTTTATCAACTCGTGCAAAAACATTCATTACACATAAATCGTGAAGAAAATATAATAGGATTTCAAAAATGTTTTACCAGAAGCGAGAAAGGAAACTAGTTTGGATTTGGTCTCCATAGAGTGGCCAAACGAAGCTTGGCTAATACTTCACCTACACACAACTAAAACATTTTTTTGAATATCCATGACAGAAATGTGCGTACGTGGAATGAATACACGCGCCTTTTATGCTGTTGAATGAAGGGAGTTTAATTTTCTGGAATAATATGACTTTTTTTTTTTATTTGCATAAAGATCTGTTTCAGCCATTTGAATATATATATATATATATATATATATATATATATATATATATATATATATATATATATATATATTATTCTTTTGTTCTTTTTTTCTAGTGTTACATCTCAGTTCGATATTTAATTTTCGAGCGTTTCCCATTTTGCTCATCTCTCATCCCTCTCTCTCTATATATAAAAAAAATTATGGAAAATAAAGAATAATATTTAAAAAAAAAAAAAGACATTCGGATTACTAACACACAAAAGAAAGAGAATGCCTCATATCGAGAAACATAAAGGAGAAAAAAAAATTAATTATTTTTAATATTATGTGGAAATCCCTTTGCCTGATGATGGTCGCGAGACCAGAAACTCGTGTAGTAAAATTATGGAATTTAAAGCATAATATTTTTTTTAAATCCCCATTACAACCAAAAACGTTTGCGGTATCTCTCTTCTTTTTTATATATATATATATATATATATATATATATATATATATATATATATATATATATATATATATGCGTAACAAAAATCACACTAGCTTTGAGAACACCGTAATTGATCGTAATGAATGTAAGATTACATGCTACAATGGCATCAAGAACAATGCAGAATCAAACATTGTCAAGCTTCATCAAACTAGGGGAAGGAATAAAATATCTGCTGCTGTTCCAGCCATATACTACAACAATCCACACTCTTGCACAATTTGTGGACTTCTTCAAAATAACTGTTAGAATAATACAATAGATTACCCACAATGCAACAATGACCTGTATATATAAAAAGTTGAGCAAAAATACAAAGGAAAATGTATACCTTGATGGTCACCTAACTACCAAGACAAAAGATTTTTGTTGGTTCCTCGCTCAATTGTGGCCATCAAAGGGGTCGCTGTCTTGGTAGTTAGGTGAACACATATAAGAGGTGATGTGATTGCAGAAACTGTCCTATAGCCACGAGACTCGGTTTTCCTACTTTTTTGTCTTGTTGCGAATTATACAAAATAGATAAAATTATTTGAACAGTATGAAAAATAGAAAAAAATCGAACAATTTACACAATATTAATAATCATTGTAGCATAGACTTTCATCTTTATAACTTGCTGCACTCGTTTTCTAAAGCTTTTGATGAAACTTGAACAAGTCTTTTCTGTAATTTTCTTTCATTCTTCAATCCTTACACGTTCTAATACCTGAAGGGTTTTTGTTGTTTGTTTGTTTGTTTTTTTTTTGTTTTTTTGTTTGTTTTTTTTTTTTTGCTGTAGATTTTCAATAGGTTTCAAGTCAGGACTCATTGAAGGCCATGGCAGAACTGTAACTTTCTTTTTCTGAAGCCACGCAGTTACTGTTTTAGACGTATGTTCGGAATCTTGCTGGAAAGTCAATTGCCGACCTAGATGAAGATTTTGCGATGATACTTGTAGATTTTCATTCAGAATTTTGATATAATCTGCAGATTTCATTATTCCTCTTATTGCAATTAATTTTCCAGAACCCCTCGAGCTAAAACAACCCCAAATCATCAACGAGTCACCTCCATCTTTTAATGTTGTCACTGTGTTCTTTGGGAGGAATGCATCACCTTTCTTGCGCCAAATCTTCTGTACATCATTATTATTTTTTTAAGCATTACGCCTCGAGCAAGGCGTGAAGCCACTAGGATGCAGGGGGGTTGCAGAATATTTGGAGCAAGAGAAGATAGGAGTGATAGAAGAAAGGATGAGGAGTAGGATAGTGGGTAGATCAAGGTAACAGGAAGTGTTGATGGACATTACATTTGAATAGTTGGAGATTATAGCTCTCAGGGAAACAGTAATTGGGAAGAGTGTTCGACAGGCGAGAGGTTCGAGGTATGAAGCTATTGGAGTAGAAGAGACGGCTACATTTAAAAGTTTCTACAGTGTAAGGGTGGGAGCGGGATGCCAGCCTCGTGGGGCGCTTGAATTCATGGAGTCATGGAGTGAAAGCAGCTCATCGGAGCAATTACCATGAAAGTATTTGTAGAAAAGACAGAGAGAGGTGAAGACGCGTCTGTGAGAGAGTGACTGTAGACGAGACGCTAGATCAGGGCCAATTATATTATAAATCCGTCTCTGGATCTTGTCAAGAGGTAAACAGAAGGTGCCCCAGATTATGCACCAAAAGCTCAATTTTTGTTTCATCAATCCATAGTACTTGTTCTCAAAAACAATTTTCTTTGTCCAAGAACGTTTTGGCGTAATTAAACCGAGCAAAAATGTGACATGGTTTGTGAAGAGGGGTTCGTCGTAGTCACTTTCCATAGGAAGGTCTTCTATCGTCTTGTAGTGGAGGGGTTCGCGAAGGATTCTCTACGTGAGCAGCTCGACTTGTCATAGGAGGAGTTTCGCTCTTACTGGTCTTGGGCCCCAGTGGTTTCACTTACCTGGCGATTGGCTCGGAATCGGCCAACTCTCAATGACAAGGTCTTCATATGGGGCTTGGCGGATTTGCCAGACTGTGAACGGTGTGGCCTTGGTTTAGAGGAAACGGCTTCACACGCCTTCTACCATTGTCCCCGGGTCCGCCCCTTATGGGACCATGTCGGCGAAAAGCTAGGGCTCACTGATCGCGCATACGCGTGTGAAAATGTCTCGTCCCCGTATTCCGGGGTGAAACGGATGGTGTTTCCGACGCTGCTGGCCACGACCCGAATGTTGATTTGGACGACGCGAAAGGAGGAAGTCTTGTGGGGCATCCGTCTTTCTCATCAAGATCTGATGCGATTCTTTGAGCATCAGCTGATAGAAAACGCTTGCATTCGACAGTCTTCAGCGAAAGGTGGGTGAAAGAGGCAAGCTTGCTTCGTTTGAACGGGGCTAGCCTTGATTTTCTCTTTTAGGTCAAACCTATGTCACATCGGGTTGGTTTCCTGTGGAGCCCTCCCCCTGGTTAGGTTAGACAAGCTTTTGTGTACCTAGTTAATGTGAGTAAATGTTGTTCCTAGCCTGTTCCCGGCTACATCTTTTGTTATGATGCAAGATGAGATTCCCAACCTCCCCAGTTTGTTTTGAACCCTTTTTTTTATCTCGACTGGGTCAGTTTTTTCTTTCCCATGTCCGTGTATATTTTCTCTCTTTCTCACTCCCTTAGCGAGAGAACTTCTTGATTTTGTCCAAATGGGCAGAATACAGCGGCCTCTCATTTTTGAGGGTTGGACGGGCCCTACTAACATCAGTTATATTTAGTTTATTTTGTGTTTATATTTAGTTTGTTTTGGGATTCATTCTCACCCCTCTCATTTTTCATCACAGATTTTTAAGTACATATTATCATTAAATTTTACGGCACGGGGCGCGTTTTGTAGGTCCCCCTTGTGAGGATGCGGTATTATGGTGTATGGAGGATTGATTGGTGATAGACGAATTTTTGTGGTGAATGGGCAATTGTAATGAGTGAATGGGTCGTGAATCGGATTAGCTAGGTATAAGATAGTGAAGACCAGCCTCAACCCCTTCCCTTCATCGGCCTTGTACCATAATTGTATTTATTACAATAAATACCATCCACATTGGAAAAGACGCGTCGGCAACTATTATAGTTTTCCTATTGTCTTTTACATTTATAAATATTGTCTTTTCTACAGGTTAACTCTGAGAATTTTTTCACACACACACACACACACACAAACACACACACACACACATATATATATATATATATATATATATATATATATATATATATATATATATATGTTTCTGTACGTCATTGATATGTGCTATTTCCATGTCTCTTTCTGATTTTTTTTTTTAACTTCCAGTTTCTTGTTTCTGTCGTTTCCCATTCCTTTCACTCTTATCAACAAATATCGATCTTCTTTGCAAAGACCAGGGGAAATTACACAATGCAATATCCGATTTAGATTCAACAGAACTCCAAGATCGTCCGTGTGTCGCTCGTTCTGTCTACTGTTTGTCCGTCTGTCATTCCGTCCGTCTGTCATTCCATCCGACTGTGCGTCTGCATGGATTTTTATTTGGAACGGTGAAAGAAGAATTCTGAATAAAGACAATATGTTTACTTTCAAGTCTCCGTCAAGATTTGCCTTGATTCCGTTAATCTGAAGAATCATATTACGACTCTTGCTACAAATACTGCTAATAATAATAATAATAATAATAATAATAATAATAATAATGATGTTACAGGCCGAGGCGATAAAAATACATCTTTGATAGATAGATAGATAGATAGATAGATAGATAGATACGAACAGAATTATATATATATATATTGATGTATGTTTCATTAAATTATATAGACAAGTTTAGTCTATTTATTTTAAGTAAGTTCCTTTCATATCGTCTGATAAGCTTAATAACATTATCATTAAAAGAAAAAGGACAATCACAATATTGATACATTTTTTTTTTAATCCTATCTAAGCTTTCGGCTTACATAAGCCATTATCAAAAATGACAATAACATTTCAATATATTAAACAATACAAGAACAAAACAATAATGATAGTCTGTTTTCGTTGCATGAACATTTTCCAAGCAACAACTAAGTCGTGTATACGATACGCGGAAGCGAAAATCGCACCGCAGCTCATGACGTCACACATGACCTTGCGAGAGTCAAAACGAGAAGTATGAAGTATTGGAAGCCGTTGGTATAAACCAATGGCTTCTTTTATCAATTATAGGCATTTAAGAATATTAGCAGGGATTTCATAGTTTATTTTGTTCAGGGAAGGTTTCAACTGATTATATTTTTTAGATTTTATATGTAGCTCTTAGGGTTCCAGCTCTGGGCAAATAGTGAAGGCCACAAACTGGAGTCAAAACATGAAAATATAAAAATATATTTTAAAAAAATGCCAGCATTATGCTTTCATATTAAAAAATAATAATTATATTATTGAAAAACATTCTAAAGCTCCCAAGAAAATAAAATTCGGCAGTAAAATGACCTAGGAGCTGATATGTCGTTAAAAAATCCAGAATAAAAAAGATATACGGTGGAGTAATGGATAGCGGCTTGGATTGAGGAATCGCAGAGTTCGAATTCCAGTCAAATCCATTACATTCACTTACGTGCTAATACCCTTGGGAAAGGTATGAATCCTCTTCTTCTCCCTCCATGGTAAAATAGCAGGACCGACTGGGTTCTATAGCCTTGGATGGCAACTGGTCTAGGAGAAGGACAACTCTGAATTCAAAACCTGCGGAGGATCGGTTGGGGACCTTGTGGCATTCGGTCTCTGTATTCGTCCGTTCAAAAAGTGTGGATGGTCCTGCATGAGGCCTTCACCACTATAATCAAATCTCATGTGCCGGTGTCGGGCTGTCGGTTTCCTGGAAACTGATCTGCTTGACCCTCATACGTCGAATCTCGACGGGAGAGTCGATTATTATTATTATAATATATATAGATAGATAGATAGATAGATAGATAGATAGATAGATAGATAGATAGATAGATAGATGTGAAAATAAGCTTGCTACATAGCTATGATAAGGATGAGAGATGGGCATGAACAGAATGATAGCTAGATAGATATGAACAGAATGATAGATAGATAGATTCTCTCAGGTATTTTTATTTCAATTTCTGACTACTTACAATCACTTTTGTTTTGACTTTCATGGCAGGTCTATAGTAAATTCTTTTTTTCATTTCCAGTCCATATTTAATTTTTCGATAGAATAATTAAATACGTTTATATAATAAACTCTATTTTGATCTTTCAGGAAGAGCTTCCTTAATTTCCTGACCAATGAAATGTTCAGATTTTTTTCGCAACATGTCATGCAGGCTAAGATTCGAATATTTTTTTTAAATTAATTTTTAGACATATAAAAACATTACAAAATATTTTGCATACTTTTCCCCAAACAGCAGAAATCTTTAATCTTTTAATCCTCAAAATTAATGGAATTAAGAGAATATTTTGTACCAATGGTAAATTTATTGAGTAGTAAGTAAAATTACGAAAGCTTGCCTCTGGGGATAATATAAAAGGCGCTAAAACTAATCAGTGAATATTGATTGTTTTCTTCGGCTGAAAGAATTTGATGTGTCCATACTCTCGTTTATATAAACACCTAATTGTTTTTATTGTTTTATTTTTAAAAGTATATGGTTTAAACAGAATTTATTGGAAAACATGTATCAAAACAATTGAAAATTGATTTTTTAAAGAAAATAGTCTTAGATTTGTGTTACATAAATTCATTCGTTTTTTTAATTGAATTTAATACTTATTATTTATTAATGTCTGTGATAACTCATTCAACAATTTATTCCCCTTCATTACTTACAACGTCTTGCCAACCATTCATTAATTGTCAGGGGTTTTTAAAACGCGACAGATAAAGGTGATAGTCTGTCGGGACGAAATCAGGATAATATGGCTGGTGTGGCAGAACTTCCGAATCGAGAGCTTTAATTTCATGTTTGGTCATGTTAGCGACTTGGCGGTGAGCATTGACATGTTGAATAACCACACTGAATCCCTGGTCAAGTCATTTTCAGAGAGATATGAACAGATTGGGATAGATAGATAGATAGATAGATAGATAGATAGATAGATAGATAGATAGATATCAACAGATAGATAGATAGATAGATAGATAGATAGATAGATAGATAGATAGATAGATAGAATATGTGGCAGAACTTCCCAATCGTGAGCTTTAATTTCATGTTTGGTCATGTTAACGATTTGAGCATTGACATGTTGAATAACCACACTGAATCGCTGGTCAGGTCATTTCAGCTCAATGACCTCTTTCATTCTGTTCATGGATTCAACATACAGCCTACCATTGACCGTCTGGGTCATCTCATCTCAGTACACATCATTAACATCTCGAGTAGCTTCGGAAACTTTGTGAGCTTGATTAAAAGCAAAGAGTTGTTAGACATGCTCATTCTTGTCTACTTGGCATTCCATCTCAAAGGGGGTTGGGGTCGACTTTGAAATAAGATTTCCGTAACGTTAAACAACAGTTTCACAGGTTGAGCAGAATTAATCAGAAGCAAAAAAAGAAAGATTATTCTTCGAAATCATTTGTAGAATATCAGAAAAAACGAATGAATATAGGTAACAACATTTTTTATTTGCAATAGCATAACGTTTAATGTTTATCATGCTACAATATGAAGCGTAAAAATGTATTTTATAATAATCCAATTATAAATTAACGTATACACAATGTGAGATTTTATTAATTGTACCAATATTTTGATAATAATTTTGGTATTAACCAACCTATATTCATAAAGTTTCAACATATATTTATATGAAAAAATAAGATAGATTTAAGAACATTGACTTGTATCATAAAATCTGACGTTGTGTCATAATTCTAAGATGGAATCAATTTATCAGTAAATAACAATAGAAAACCAATACCCCACTTTATGGCCAGTAAATACTTAGGAATTAGCGAACATGGAACATACAGAATAATCAAATGAAGGAGAAAGTAAGAAAAATTACTACAGACGTTTGCATCTGGTACTGAATACCAAGTTGAATTAAAAAAACTGAATATCAGCCATAAACACCTTGGCAGTACCTCTGTGGTGCAATACATTTTTAACATCCTTAACAGGACCATAACTGACATTAGACGAGTGGATAGACGCCAAAACGCGACAGTTTCCAACTTGCCATCGCACGCGTCATCCCAAGGCTGATGTTGATCATCAGTATGTACCCAGATCCGAAGGAGGCAGAGGATTAGTTCAACTAGAACTGTCTTACAAAACTAAAACAGTCGGCCTCCAAAGATACCTAGAAACTACAGATGACCGGATGCTGATCAGTGTCAAAAACATGAAAGAAGTAAGAAAACTTATTCAATAATAAAGGGTGCCAACGTGTTCAAAATGGAGTTTCAGTTGGGTGAAGAAATGCAAATAAAGCATAATATACTGACTGCATCTGGAAAATACTAAAAAAAAAAATAACGAAGCAAAAGTAAATGCAATCAACCAGATACAGAAATGATAGAAAAAAACCTGTTCACGGTCAATATTCAGCCCGTACCAAAGAAGCTAATGTAGACAAATCTTTTACCCATCAATGGTTACGTATTGCAGAGTTAAAAGCTGAAACCAAAGATTGTATTCTTGCTGCACAGGACCAATGCTGGCTAACAAATTACCAAGCATACATAATGAAAAATTATGTTGGCCCAAAATACAGATTCTGTGATAAATATCCAGAAACAATTAAGTATCTTGTATCTGTTACATTTTTTGGTATATGTATGTACATATGTAACTAGTTTATTTATTTGTAAAGTTATGTACATATGTAACTAGTGAGTTAGTCCAAATGCCTTCACTCGCTTTATAGTCTACCAATAGAAGGTTAACCAATAAGAAGACGCAGAACATTCTATCCATCGTGTATAAAGGCGGCCATTTTTGCTTACCTTACCCGAATGACCAGTGCCAACTTGTCAGGCAAAGATGACAGAAGGAAGTACTACGCTCTGCTACTTTGCTGCGATATCCACTGCTAACCTGAACTACGCTTTCCTACTGTCTCCGAAATATTCACTGCTAACCCTTGGATTCTATACTCGAAGACGACCGTCATAAAATGTCTAACAGTATCAAGTGGTACGATATTGGTACCCAGTGAATAAAAAAAAGCGTGAAAGAGTTGCCTAATATCTGCACTGGAAAATATGCAAAACTTAAGGAAAGGAAACTACAAGAATGTGGTATGAACACCACCCAGACCCGGTTACGGAGATAGGACCTGTTACAATTTTATGGGACATAATACACACAGGCAGAACAATCAAAGCTAATCGCCCAGACATTGTGATCAGAAACTGTTAAAACAAAAGGTACCTTATTATTGACATGGCAGTCCCTATAGAATGCAATGTATCTTTGAAAATCTTCAAATAACTTTCGAAATACAAGGACTTTAAATCGAAATCTTCAAAATGTGGCATATGAGGACAACAGCAACTTCCAATAGACTCATTGAATGGATTTCTGGTAACCTATACCTTAAAGAAATACAAAGAAATTATACTCACAAGTGCAACCCACAGCTTACCAAGGTTTTTATCTATGTAAATATGTGTGACCTTAGATTTTTTTTTGTTCCTAAAAATATGCTTAGTGAAAAATGTCATGATGCCATTTCTGTCTTTAAGTATCTGGTTGGGACCCGGAAAGAAATGAGTATACACCAGAAATCAAAGGAAATAATAATAATAATAATAATAATAATAATAATAATAATAATAACAGATACACGATGGAAAGAAGTCTGAATACTACAATAATTAAGGACAATGATAATAAAAGCAAGAAACTCAAAGCAAGTACTAATGAAAGATAAGAGTAAGATATATGGAGTTAAGTGTAGGACTAGCTTCGAATATATGCGTGAGATTAGAGTTAGTTAGGGAACTGATAGTATTTTTTTAATTAATTTTTAACTTCATATATGCAAATAACGTCCATCAAAATAAAATCGAGTAGGGAATTAGCATTATTTGATTTTTTTTTTTTTGCTTGAAAAAAGACAATGTAGAAGAAATATGGCGAGATCTGTCTGTCTGTCTGTCTGTCTCTCTCTCTCTCTCTCTCTCTCTCTCTCTCTACTAAAATACATAAAAAAGTAAATAGTAACGGAATTATTCGTTTTGTTTCAATTAATTTGCATAAAAGTGCAATGAGAAACTTACTATATTTTGGACGCATCAAAAGTATTCATTTCTAGTTTTCTGTTGAAATTCATAAAATCTTTCTTTTAAAACTATTTTTCAGAAAATAGATTTCTCAAGTCCATGAACTGTTCTACCTGCAGGGGTCATTCGTTTGAAGCCATATTTAATTATTGTTGTGAGAAAGCGGTTGCATACTGCTGTGATTTTATATCGGTTGGACGTCATGACACTTAAAAATAGTCTAAGGTCCTAAGATCCAATAGTGCTAAGGTGTAAAATACAAAATTTAGAAACTCAAGTTATTTACTCTGCTACTCCTACACAAAAGTACAATTTTTATTGTAGCGAAATGCATAGAATCTATGGTAAATTTATTTACGACTTGGTGATTAAACAAAACTGATCCCCCATTTAATATCCACTTTTATGTTAATCAAAATTGCATATGTAGGTAGCTTAGCAGCTATCAACGTGGAAAGTAGAAGTGATCTAGTAACGTCCTGCATAGATGTATTATTTTTTACTCTGTGAGGGGAGGGAAGTCAGGTAAGGGGTGGTCCTTATACTTCGAGGCAAAGTTCACTGCAAAAAGCCTTGGTTTGTCATGTGAGGATGTAATAACTTCAGGGCTATTTTTGATAAGTGGCACAATCACTTAGGTGCCAAGTTACACCAACGCCATTTCATCTGTCCTCTTGAAATGGTCCGATAATTTTCGAATAGACTCTATATTCCATTGTGTCGTATTCCTCATGACGCTATTTTTCACAGGACATAAAATATTTATAAAAACGATCACAGTAAAATTGACAATTACTAGATTAACAATGCTTTAATGGTAATAAAATATTATCAACAAGTAGAAAGTCATGGATAATAAAAATGACAAAAGCCATAAAAAAGAGAGTTTACATAATCGAGTACTCAGGGAAAAACATCTCGTGACTTAACACACTAGAAAAGTAATCCCAAGTAACAGATTGATGAACAAGAGAAAAAATAAACAAACAATATGAATGAAATAAAAGCGAATGAAGGGTGTGATAATGTCAGAGTCTAGTTGCATGAACCTGAAATAAATGAAGCGTAAAATGAATTATCCCGTTCCGAACGGTCGAAGTTGGTAATGCAATTCAATGCGAAACGAATAGAAGGATTTGGAAAAGACCAAAACAAAACAAAAAAGCTAGAGATGTCTGAAGAACAAGAAGAAAAGCAAGAATACAGGAATCTTTTGGATTTCAATATCCAAACAGAAGACATCCTTGAAACCACCAAACAAGAATTTGATATACTTTCAATATATAAATGCATGGAAATAGAATTTTCAACAATATAGATTTTAAGCAAAAAACTTATCGAAAAGAGAGAGGAACGATTAAAAAGAATTCTTCTTCCACGAGAAATCCATCGCTATTTGATAAACAAAAATGTTGTACGCATGACCACTGTTCATATATTTAGAAAAAACTCTCTCAATGTCTAATACTCAAAACCTTCTTTTACCTCAGATCTGTGGTAAAAAGGTTGGTAAAATATCAAATTTGATTGTATCAAATAGAAAAACTAGAAATGAATACCTTTGGTGTGTCCAAAATCTAATAAGTTTCTCATTACACCCTGCTGCAAATTAATTGAAACAAAACGAATAATTCCGTTATTATTTACCTTTTTATGTATTTTTCAAATGAAACATGACAAAGTGCACATGTTAGTACTTCGTATGACCATTCTACGAAGTCGTTCCTTGCAGATTGACCACAGATTCTTGATTGGATATAAATCAGGAGATTTTCCGGGCCAATATATTGTACATTCTTTTTCTCACTGTTAAAGGTTGCCAATGCGTTCGTGCAGCGTTACAATTTTCGTACGCTTCCTTGGAGTAACGTCCATCGCAGACAATTGCCGTAGGACAACTAATCGATAGTCGAGACAATAGTGTCTGGGCGTGAGAAAAATCTGATGCAATAACAGATAGCGTAATATTTTCAAGGCTAAACAAATTTCATCATACACCGGAAAATAGATTCATATTACTGCACACCACAGCAAATGACCAAATCTAAGGAAAAAAATATAAATCGATTACACCCTGTCACTCCAGATTTGACCAAATTGACCGTATGCTGAAAGAAATGAAACTAAAACGGTTGTTCCAATTAATTTGCAAAAGTGTGTATAGAAGATGGCCTGAAATAATCACGTGTTTCCGTTGAGATGATCTAATAAACTTTTTAGTAACATAGGGAAATAAAACAGGTCGTAACTTTGATTTAAAAAAATGTCAGCTTAATACAAAATGAATACATCCTGTTATGAAGAAAATATCTCGAAGGAATATTAATTAATGTCTTTCCTTCGATGAATACACGCCAGTCGCACTTTTTGCAAATCACCAGCAATTAAAGAATCTAATACTTGTTGACGATGTAACCTAAGTTTTGCACATTCAGTTCCGTAAGTCCTTCAGTCTCATCAATGCAAGCAAAAAACACGTCTATACAAACATCGTTCAACAAAATAGTATATTGACTCAGTTGGCCTATTATTAGATATATTATAGACACCATCTTGTTAGATGCAATTTTTATACATATCTAAACCCGCGTCTGAAAACAAGAGATATTTTGAAATTATTAAAACAAAACTTGTTTGTTATCTACAGTAAAGAGGGCTTATACAGGGTAAAAAGGGTAAATTGTCACCATTTTCTATTGAAATCTCATGCATGCGTATTGTTTGATTTTGTCAACTGCACAGTATAGTAGGGTCACTTGGGCCCCGACTGTAAGAATAAGAGCACTATGACGCAATTTAATCGGTCTGAAATTGGGAAACGGCATGCTGTACTGCTTGGCATTCGAACCGGAAGCTCCAATACAAATATTCCCGTGTTTGGGTGTTAATCTAAGGACAGTGCAGAGGATTGGGAAAGTGTTGGATGAGTCTAATAGTGATTACGAAGGTACAGCAGATTGGAAATATCACTGGAATTTGCTGGAGACGGCCTCTGACTCAAGACGGAGGCCTATATCATGTGCCCTGAGGAGGTAGTGCTAATCTAGGTCAAGAGGGTGGCTGCGGGAAGACGTACAACCAGAAGAACGGAGTCACAGCTGTCAGATAATTTCTGCGACGATATCATCCCTTACATCTGGCCACCTAACTCCGCAGACAAGCAATCCCCTTGATTATTATAAGTGGCGCGCAGTTGAGCGAGAGACTAGCAAAACTCCTTGGAACACCAAAGATGAACTTAAAGCAAGGATTAGGGAAGCATTCACTTACTTAAACAAGGAGGCCATCCAGAAAAGTTGCGGGAGATTCCGAAGTCGTCTGAAGGCCGTGGTTGAAACCAGTGGCAATTTTATTGAAAAAATTTATTCCTTAGTATTTCGAGATAATTTTTATATAATTTTGTTAAATATATCTCTTAAAATGAGTTTTCAGTGCTATTTAAATTTTAGCGTAATTTACACGACAATTTATCCATCGCACGCTATATATATATATATATGCACACACAAACACACACACACACACACACATATATATATATATATATATATATATATATATATATATATATATCTATATTTCTCATGCTGTCTGTCTATGTGTCTGTCGTGGGTGTTGTTACCCTCCCAGGCTGCATTTCTCACCCGATTTCGATGCGGTTTCCAACACAAGTTTGCAAATGGCTGCCGAAAGGACATGACGGAGCCCGATTTTTGAGTTCGGAATCAGGTTCCGAAAAATCGATAATCGACTACTTACAGAAGGAATGATCGCATTTCAACCAAATTTGACACCCTCTTAGAGTCTACCATTAGAAGTGTTGTCCAGAAGTTTCATGACCACGGACCCCTAAACAGCGCGGAAAATCGATAAAACCCAAAAACCGATACGCCCAGATTGCGTCTGAACCGCAAGTTGGTTTTTAGCGAAAACCGAACGGATTTATGAAGAGGCCATTGGGAGTCATCATGTGAAGTTTCAACTCTGAGCACCCCCCCCCCAAACAGAGTGCAAATCGACAATCGGTCAACCCTTAAAAATGTTTTTTTCCGGTTTTTTAAATCTGATCGTATTGTGTTTATTTTGTTTAGTTCTTTTTTCGTAACAGATTTAATGTTTACTATAGAGCTTAAAAAAGTTGGCAGTGTGAGATTGGCAAGAAGTAAGGCATGTAACAACATCAGCACGGCAAAGGATACTCCTCTAAAGGCAAGGAAGGGCAAAAATATTTTAAGTCAAGTGATAGCGATTGCAGTATTAGTCGTACTATTTTTGAATCAAGCACGGGCAACGCCGGGCCATGCTGCTAGTATATATATATATATATATATATATATATATATATATATATATATATATATATATATTAGGACGGTGTTTTCCAACAGATGGCGTTCGCAGAACTGCGTGCGTATAGTTTCAGATATTAACAAAGGAGTACTATAAGCAAGATTGTAATTCAATGTATGACATTTCGCCGAAATTTATTCAAAGGGAATCTGCAGCTTAAGCACACAGAATTCTTGTTGAGACTTACGGTGACCATGCTCTGTCGGAAACATCATGCAGATATTGGTTCAGATGCTTCAAAAATAATGATCTTGTTGCTGAAGTTGAAGAATGCTCTGGTTTGAAGACAAAGAATTGGAGGTATTGCTTCATGAAGACGCATGTCAGTCGCCAGCTGAACTTGCAGAATCATTAGGAGTTGATCACACAACAGTTTCGAAACATTTGAAAGCATTATGAATGATTCAAAAGCAAGGACATTGCGTGACGTTGAACGGCGTCTTGTCATGTGTGAACAGCTGCTTCAGTAGCAGAAAAGGAAATCGTATTGTAACTGGCGATGAAAAGTGGATAGACTATGATAACCCGAAGCGTAGTAAGATCAGGGGGAAGTCCGGGCATGCATCAATATGGATGGCAAAGCCGAATATCCATGGTTCTAAGCTTCTGCTTTGGTAAGATCACTCTGCATATCTTACGTTGTTAAGATTGTGGCCAACAATAATGAATTTTGGTAGGATTTTTATTTCTCTCAGATCGCCGTGCTGTATAGGTTGAATATGTCCGGTGAGAAGACACATCCTTGTGATACACCTCTTTCTATTTTTGTATATTTTCTGAATTCATTTTCTATCCGTTATTCAGTCCGTTTGGTGCTAGTATAGGTTATTCATTATTCTTATATCCTTACCAAATATGTCAACGTGGTTAAGCAGTTCCAACAGGTCTTTGTGCCGTACTTTATTGAACACCTTTGCGTAATCTCTGGAACTGCAAATCGTTCAAGATACTCAAAAATTACAAATGTCTGCTTGGTTCACTTATGTGATGCCATGTTTTAATGGATGCCAGTTATCAGTTATCTCCAGTTAATTCCCCTCTCCATGTTCTCGACCACCTTAACCAGGTATTGAACTCACACTCTTTGGGTCCTGTCACTGGATCTAACCAACGCCTTTATCTACTGTACCATGTGTCCTTGAGGACAACAAATTAATAGGATATAACTGATAACTGACATCCATTAAACGTGGTACGTGGAACTAGAACAGTGTACCCTAGTACGAGAAATAAATCCCAACCACCTGACGAAGGCCGGAGCGTACAACAGCCGAAACGTTTTAATAAATATGGCGACAAAGATTACGAAAATAGTCCGAATAATATAAATAATGAGCATTTTCTTTTACAAGGACAAAATCTTCATGATCAAGTCGGAAGGTAATTCATCAACAAGTGGCTGAATATTTTTTTTTAAATTAACCGTATCGTTATGGAAATTAGCTTGAACTCATTTCTGGTTCTATCCAGATTCTTTTTAAGTAAAAAAAAAAATCAATGCTTTTAAAATTAAAACAAAAAAGGTTTAGAAGCTTAGGGTGTTTAATATTTCGTCTCGCGTGTGAAAATTTTATTCTGGTGAAATGAAACTTGTTCTCTGATGATATCAAATCAACGGCAAAGCATGGCAAGGTATAAATGTTCCATATTGTCTAAAATAGATAGATAGATAGATAGATAGATAGATAGATAGATAGATAGATAGATAGATAGATAGATAATTAAATAAATAAATAAAAACAAGTTTTATTAAATTCAACCGACAACTTCCATCTATTTAATTTGTCTAATTTTTGGATAAATTCTTCGAAAATTGGAAAAATACAAAAAGCGGTTAAACAAAAAGATGTTGTCTGTTAAATTTAATAAAACTTGTTTAGAAGATAAATAAAATTAAATAAAAGTAAAATATAAAAAAATAAATGGTAAAAAAAGTCTTTTAGGTGCGTCTGCACTAGCAATAATCGTTACACATGACGTCACCGTAGACTATTTCAAATTTCCAATTTTTCAAAGAATACTCGGATGAAGACAAAGGAATTCTGCCTACCACACAGACACAACATTGGTTCCTGAAAATCACTAAACAACTCAACGACAACTTCAGACAGTTTATCAACAATTTTCATCAGAAAACACACACCTCATTTAAAAATTGTAAAAAAAAAATTGTCGACTCTTTTTAATGAAACTTGTTTGAATATCTATCTATCTATCTATCTATCTATCTATCTATCTATCTATCTATCTATCTATCTTAGCCTGTTCATATCTATCTATCTCAGTTCTATCTATCTATCTATCTATAATAATGAACTCTCCCGTGGGTTTCGACGTATGAGGATCTGACAGCTTAATTGATTTAGTTATGACATTTTGTGCGATAATCTTCAGTAGCACTTAAGACCCACTAGTGATTTACAAAGGAGGCCACACATCGAGCAAGAGTAAGGATTGTGGGATGAGATCACTGTTAGATTGACTGACCTATTAGTTCTTGCTCTCGCTTCTTGAAGATAATTCAGACAAGCAGATTGAAAACTGCTGAGTCCACTATATATATATATATATATATATATATATATATATGTGTGTGTGTGTGTGTGTGTGTGTGTGTGTGTGTGTGTGTGTGTGTGCCTGTGGGGGGGGGGGCACGCGCGCGGCGGGCGTGTGTGAAGATGACCAACTGCCTCTTCCTATCTGATTTGCTTTCGAGGTTTCCTATTAGTTTCCCATTTCCTAAGCTCACCTTCTACATTACGTAGCCTTGAAATTTCAACTTTCTCTTTCTGATTTCTCTTCTCAACCTGCAGAAGTTTTGTTTTTTGTATCCATTTGACTTAAAACTTCCTCCTTGCTTACATACCCCATCTATGGCATTCTCAGCATCACTACTGCCCACTGGCTGCCTAAAAAATATATTAATATATATATGGTTCGTTAGTGTTTCCCTATTGCCGAGTGAATGCCTAAAACGGCAAATAGTGTCGAGACCTGTATATAACATATTTCCTTCAGCTATGTACAATTATGATTTAATTTATACCTCGGAAACAAAAGATTAACAACAGTCATTAGCAATAAAATTTAACAATAATCGTAAAGATTATATGACGATGGATAGAACGTTCGTTCTTATCGTACTCATCAGGTATACGACTAGGAAGAAATGAAAACCACAGTCTATTTCATCTTTGTCTAGGCTATGCTTTGGCATCTACAAATACCCTTGTGAAGAGATGGGAACTGATCATTCAAGTATTTTATGCAACATCCCAACCGAATCAGCTAATAGAAGACTGCGATCATGTTTTCTCTCCCGAGGTCAACCTCTGTTGTATAGGAGTAAAATGTTGCTGCCGACTCTGTAGTTTGAACATAGATTGCCAAAGAACAAACAGAAACGGTTAAATTTTGGATAAGTAGATCACCATTTCTGTTATATCCTCTATTGCTATTCGGATCACTATTCTCTATACTGTTCACTACACTATTTCTCTATACTGATGACTATTCCATGGTTACTTCTCTAGCGAGTATTATTGAGCAAGTACTATTACTACGAGTGATATTAGAAGATGTCTGACACTAGCATTGTTCAACGGCGTTACTATAGTTGTATCTGCGATTACAAAGTCTCTACTACAATGAGCATTAGGAAAGTGACAACGAGTATTCGTTGACATTGTAAAAGTAGCAACGAGTGTTCGTTGTCATCACAAAAACCGTAACATACAATTTTTTTCTTTATTTATTAATTTGAGAACTTATAGTTTTTCCGTTAGATAAAATGCTTTACAGATTCCCTTTGTCATATCCAAATTGCCAGAATCAATTTTCTTGCATTTTTTTTTACTATTATTAGATGAAACTAATAATTTGTTAAATGTTTTACCCTAAGCAAGGCGATAAAGCAACTAAAATGCAACTGCTTACCAAGGATAAAAATAGAGTCAATAAAACTGAGAATTGTTACCGAGGAAAAAGCACAAGAGGAAGAATATAATTAAAGAAAATAAAAGATAAAAATGGATGTTGCATTTAGATATTTAAGGATCAAAGTTAACAGGAATGCAAGAAAAAGTAAGAAACTTCTCTGGGCAGGTGTGTGAAAGAAAAAAATCTATTAGAATAAAACGGTTACATTTAGCAAATTCATCATTAAAATTATGAGACCTAACTGCCAATCTAGTACTACTCTTAAATTCATGAAGCCGTTGTACCACAGTGCTCATTAGAAAAAAATATAGGGAAATATTTATAGAAAAGTCAGAGAAAAAGTAGATTACAGCGGTGGTAAAATTAGTTGAAGCTGAGATGCCAGGTTAGGAACGAAGATATTGCATAGTCTTATTTATAAGTATTTATATCTGAAGCTAAAGGCGGTTAAATGAAGCAGCGAGCAACAAAACCCGTGAATAGAGGTTTATTATATATATCAGTTTTTATTTCATTAATTCTTGTGTAAATTTTCCGGATATCAATATTTTTGTTCCTATCGTTTTCTTGCTTCTCTTCTTTGGTTCGTCTTTCCCATATTTCTTGTGTCTTTATCTCTGATACGATAGCATGTCGCTTATAAAATAACAATCTAGTCAAAGAAGTAAAATATCTTAAGTAAATCCTCACCCCCCCTCCCCGGCAGTCATTACCAAGTCAAATTCATCAATTGATTTCTGTTTTTCAATCATCATTCTCTTTCTTTCCGCCTTTATTAGTCAACACAGACGAAACCGACGTGACAATCAACCTATTCAAACTGCGATCTGCAAAAGATTGTCACAAAATAATTTCGTATCTGTCTATATTTTTGATGTGAGGTATTATGTACATTATTTGCATTATTCGGACTATTGTCCTCATCTTTGTCGCCATATTTATTATAACGTTTCGGCCGTTGTACGCTCCGGCCTTCTTCAGGTGATTGGAATGTCGAACTGAACCCTTTATTTCGTTCACTGGAGTAGACTGTTCTAGTTCCACGTGCCATGTTTAATGGATGTCATTTATCAGTTATCTCCTGTTAATTTCCCTCTGAAAGTTCTCCACTGCCGGCCAAGCATAGAAATGAATACAATATAGGAAACAGTAATAAAGAGTGCCAGAGAAAAGCGATAACAACAAAAATTGCAATATGAGCTCTGGTAAAAAAAAAAATGGAATGATAACAGCAGAACTTGCAATATGAGCACTGGAAAAAAGTGATGCTGAGGACATTAGGTTTATAATACCCAGAAATTCCTACACAGATGTCCTCAAGGATACATGGCACAGTGGATAAAGGCGTTTGTTAGGTCCAGTGACAGGACACAAAAAGTGTGAGTTCAATACCCGGTTAAGGCAGTGGAGAACTTTCAGAGAGAAATTAACAGGAAATAACTGACATCCATTAAACATGGCACCGAGGTGAAATAAAGGGTTCAGTTCGACATTCTAACCACCTGTAATAAATATGGAGACAAAGTTGAGGACAATAGTCTAAATAATGAAAATAATTTCGGAATTCAAGAATTCGGTTGATTTCATCTGTGAGTAAAAACATCATTCAGCGAAAACATTTCTAAAATGAAATGAAGCAAAATTCTGCCCTTTTCCACTGCTAATTTATTTCCCATTTTTCCAAACAAAAGTTTCTTTTTTTAAAAAAAAGAAGTCCCTTTCCATTTATCCAATGAATTTGCCACACATTTTCTCTTCCCTTTTTTTCTGCTTCTCATTATTATTATTATTTTTAGTTTTCCTGATTTAATCATTGAAACATTTCTTGAACAAGTCTCTCCTCCCACCCAAGAGAACAGAGAAACTTATGTTGAAACACCGATTATTGTACGATTCACCGAAGTTAAGCAACGTAGACCATAGTCAGTACCTACATGGGTAACTGCTTTGAGATACTAGGTATTGTAAACTTCCCTGTGCAGGTGATACAATGGGCTCGTTATATTTACTTACGCAAAACTACTCTTCCTCTTTCAAGTATGGGTTAAAACCATATCACTTGAGGACTTTCAACAATAGTAACAACTAAAATGGATAGCACATGGGAAATTATTCTATAATCACGATGTTGACATCATCAGTAGTGGAAAGAACGATAACAGCTACTGGATTTGAGAATCTATTTTCCTGAAAATGGTTTGATTAGAAGAATATTTACATTCAGTCTAATGTCTTCATCTTTATTTTTATTATCACAAAATTTCTACTGACATTCTTCAGGTGTCTGTCGATCCGAGTAACCTACAGAAATTATATATATATATATATATATATATATATATATATATATATATATATATATATATATATTATTGTTATATTTCACCTCCCATGTCTAGGCATATCTCACTTTGTTCTTTTTAAGTACTGCTCGGTTATTGCTTATCATGTTTACACTGAGTTTATGCTACCCGACCTAGGGATTAAACTCGCAATTAGTATGCCAACAAATTGTCATCTCACCTGGGCCTTTTCTATAAATATTTTCATTCTAATTATTCTGATGAACTTTCCTCTTTGGTATCTAGGCTCTATAGATTTAAGTGCAGTACTAAATTGATGGCAAGGTCACATCATTTTACAATTAAAATGGCTTGATAGAACCGTAAGTTCTATGCTGACAGTTTCTTGTCTCGTACTTCTTGTTTGTGGAAATCACAGTTTCTTGTTTTCCAGTGAACTTTGACCATCAAAAATGTAAATACAATGTCAATCGTTATCTCTTCTTAATTCCCTACTTTTATTGTTCTCTCTCTACTTTATAATGTTTTCTTTTCTTTTCTCATATTCTTTAATATGACTCCTTGCATCTTAGTGGCTTTATTTCCTTGCTTGGGGTGAAACGATGAAAAACAAATTGTGAATCATCGTTTTAATACACCAACTATAACGGACATTCGTCCTAATGTAAATAATCATAACTTCTTAGCCTAGAGATAAATTATAAATCTGCCTGTGATAAAAGTGGGTACATATATGCATATACAGAGTACGATGGGTAAATTGACGCCATTTTGTGTTTTTAATTTCGCGCATGCGTGTTGTTTGATTTTATCGACTGTACAGGATAGCAGAATCAGGTGAGCACTGTCCGTGAGAAAAAGAGCAACATGAGCTAATTCAATCCGCCAGAAATTTGGAAACGACAGACTGTACTGTTTTGCATTCGCACCGGTAAATTCCAATACGAATATTTCTGTGTGATGGATGTCAATCTGAGGAGAGTACAGAGGATTCGGAAAGAGTTGGATGATATATAGATATTGGAGTTATCACTAGTAATGTCGACGTTATGCCTGCATTCATTTTGCCGCAGGGCCTCAGACTCCACATCGATGCCTACATCAAGTGCCTTGAGGAGGTCGTGCTGCCTTGGGTCAAGAAGGTGGCTCCTGGAAGACACTCTGCTTGGCAACAGATTAGAAGAAAATATTGGTTTTCACGGACGTTTAAGAGTTCACGTGTTGCTGTAAATTTTCCCTTTTTACCGATACTCATATTTCGTATTCGATCTTTCCAATACCCGTTCCCGTACGATTATTGAAGTTAAGCAATCACGAGCCTGATCAGTATCTAGATGGGTGACCGGTTGAGAATACCAGGTGCTTGTAAGCTTGGATGCGCATGTAGTCTAATGGATATTGGCTTGGAATTTTAAGCATAGAGCCGAGTTCCAATTCCAGACAGGTTCGTTATATTCACCCACGCACAAATAACATTGGAAAAGGCATGAACCCATCTCTTCTCCCTACCCACCACCACCATTATATGTTAATCGGTAAAACTTGTATCACTAAAACATTCTTATAATTTAAAAATGTTTTCTGGTTTTGAATAACTTGCAAAGGGTTGATAAGCCGTAGAAAACGAATCAATCAATCGATCGTTCCATTATTCTGTCTTTTTCCTTCAGTTGACTATATTATCTATCGATCTCTTGCAAATTAATCATTGTATATCGTATGAATTTTCACAGCTTTAGGATCTAGTGACTCTGTCCGGAGATCAAGTGGCAGCAAGACTCTTCAGTACTTCACGACTTAGTATCCTTGTTTCATTTCGATATTACTGTCATTTTTGGTCGCTTCAGTTCTTTCTCAAATGTTCAGTTCTTTTGATGAAAGAGTATGTGGGCAATTCCAGGTGCTCCAATAATTATGGGAACTGATACTATCCTCATATTTTTTTAAAATTTCTGTTATCTGAAAAAGTATTGGTATTTATCTTGTGCTTCAGCATCCAATTTTTTTAGTAAAATCCCAAAGAATTTTATTTTGTTTATCTTCTCGTATAGCTTCTGCCTTGTATGCATATCATTTGTACGCATAATACAATATAAATTTGTGTAGTTCCTACTAAATGGCCATTCCTACCCAGCTGTATTTGCCTACTATCTGAGCTGTTTTACGATATTCCCTTAGATTAAGACTGACAAACTCGTGTCAGATTCTGCATTGTTTATTTTATTAGTTTTGTTGCATTTTGTCTGTTCTTGGTTTGGTTTTGTTCGTTGAAATATTATTTTCTTACTGTTACAAGAAATATTGTTTACCTTCTTCAGTTGTCCTTTGCGCAAACATGACCAGACGTTGTCATTGATTTGCTTTGTGATAGCTTTTTCAAAGTTTTTTTTTTCTTCTTTCTAGCTTTATTTTAACCAATATTTGTTCTTTCATTTGCGGTTCCATAGATTCTGTTTGCCTCGGGTTTCCGCTAATCTTTTGATAATCGAATCAATATGGCCTTCAATATTTAATCAGTACACTTTATTCCTTTTATATTTATTCAATCTTTTTTCTCTTCTTTTCGCACATCAACCGACGTTTTTCAAATTGATCAGCCTTTTTGCTTCTTCCTTCTTTTTCAATTCATTTCAATTTCATCTCTTTCATTTTCTAGATTCTTCTGAAGCTTTTTTGTTCAGATTCATCGATTTTAATTAATCATCTACTTCGTTGTTACTTCTATACATTTAAATTTTAATTACACACGGATCATTATCGTCAGTTTTCATTGGTATTTGTTTATTGCTACAATCATCTGACTTTGTAATCAATTTAAATTGTTTCTTTTCCTTTATTTCTCCTTTTTTCATTTCGTTCTTTTTTTTTTCTTTCTTCTGTCTTCATTTCGTTCTTTTTTTCTTTCTCCTTTCTTTATTTTGCTCTTATTTATGTCCCTTTTAAATTCCGCCGTTTTTTTTTTTGGGGGGGGGAATGTATTTTTTTTATTTTTGTACCTTTTTCAATTGGGTTTCCTTTTTTATCATAAAGGCATCATCAGCATTCCACATTGATTCAAACAAAAGGTTAGAAAGGAAACCCCGATCTCTACTGGAAATCGCGATAACAGCAACTGGACTTCAAAAGCTATTTTCCTGAAAAATTGTTTGAAGATGAAGATTTTATAAATTCCAACCGACATTATTACTTACTTCTCGGTCAATATATGCCGAATGTTTCCTTATAAAGAAACATCGAATATTACCATTACAATTACATTTGGTTTTGCTTATTTTTGTTCTTGATATATTGTTTGTCACGTTGTTCTACACATCATAATCTTTTTTTCCTTTTCCCACTCTTGTTTTTGTAATCTTTTCTGTTTTTACTTTCAGTAATTTTCGTTCTTTTTCTCGCCGTTTCTTTCTTTCATTTTTTTTTCTCCTATTTTATTCCGCCCACTGATATATTTTTTTTCTTTTTTTCACACATTTTTTTCGTTTCTTCCTTGTTTCGTTAATTTCGCTTTTTGTTTTTTCGACCATTTCCCATTTTCCATCTTCTATATTTTTTCTTTCTTCTCTTTTTTTCTTTCTTTTTCTTTACTCATTTTTTCTTTCTTTTTGCCTTTTCTCTCCTTTTCTTTCTTTCTTCTTTATTCTCCTTTTTCTTGCTTTTTTCTTTACTCTCTTTTCTCTTTCTTTTTCTTTACTCTCGTTTTCTTTCCTTTTTCTTTACATTATTTTTCTTTCTTTTTACTTTAATCTCTTTTTCCTTTATTCTCTTTTCTCATTCTTTCTTCTTTACTCACTTTTTCTTTACTCTTTCTTTTTTCTTTTTCTTTACCCTCTTTTTTATATTTTCTTTACTCTCTTTTTCTTTCTTTTTTCTTTACTCCCCCTTTCTTTCTTTTCTCTTTCATTTCTTTTTCTTTCTTTTTTCTTTCGCTTATCTTCGCTCTCTTTTTCTTTCTTTTTTCTTTACACTTTTTCTTTCTTTTTTCTTTATTCACTTTTTTCTTTACTCTCTTTTTTCTTTCTTTTATCTTTACTCCCTTTTCTTTCTTTCTTTTTCTTTCTTTTTTCTTTACTTTCTTTTTTCTTTACTTTCTTCTTACTCTTTGTTTCCTCTTCCTCATTTCGTCTTTCCTCCCTTCCTTTCGTTTCTTTCCTCTCTTTTGCTTTTCTCTCTTTGATTTTGATCTCCACATTTCTTTCCTCTTTCAGTTCTTTTGCTGACGCCTCTCCTTCCTCTTTTACGTCCGTTTTTTTCCTCGTATTATTCTTTGTTATTGTCTTCCAAATATTTTTCTTTTTTCTTCTTCTTCATTTTTTCCTTTATTTTTATTTTTTATTTCTATCACACAATTTCTTCTTCCGTTTGAACTTTCTCTTCATCATCGTCTTCTTGAAGGAAAATTATATTTTGCTACTTCTCCCTTTTCTTGCCTCAGTGTCGTCCATATTTCCGACATTTCTTTCTTCACTGCCTCCGCCTTCACCACCGTTTCTTCAGTTTCTTCAAACTTCCAGAAACGATCTAGATACCTGTCGGAAAAGTTTGCTTTGATCTTTCTCGAAGTGATTTTTATCGCACGCTCACCGAATCTCATGATCTGCTCGCTTCGGCAGGTGGACGCGCATGCGCTTTTTCAAATGACGAATTCTTTGATGTTGCCGACATCTCATTGATCTATCGTCTTTCTTTTCTCTTTATCTCAATGCCATGTCATGATTCTCTAACCAAGTTAATTGCAGCAAACAAGAACATCGAAATAATAATCCCACCGTCTCTTTACCGTTCTCTCTCTCTCTCTCTCTTCTTATATATATATATATATATATATATATATATATATATATTTTGAGTACACTCAGCATATATATATATATATATATATGATACATATATATATATGTGTGTGTGTGTGTGTGTGTGTGTGTTTGTGTGTGTATTGAAGGTAGTCAAACATGCATGACCTGAAAACTATGCAAAATAGGTACTTCAGTCACCAAACATCAGAACACAGATTTGGAGAAGTGACTCAGGCGCAAAGCTTAAGGACCTCTTCTGTGCTCACACACACACACACACACACACACATATATATATATATATATATATATATATATATATATATATATATATATATATATATATACTATTAAATATAATACATGTAGCATTTTAAATCTTTATAATTAAAAATATGAATATAAAATATGATTTAATTATATTTGAAGCTCCTTTATGTAATTAATTCTGTTTAATTAAAAGCAGAGCATTTACTTAAGTAAAATGTATCTATAAAAATAACGTATTAACATAAAATATGCTATATATATATATATATATATATATATATATATATATATATATATATATATATATATATATATATATATATATATATATATATACTAAAAATAATAAGGAAGAACAGTAAAATTTATAATCCGGTGTTTTCAGCAATTATTTTTATTCATAAAAAACAGCGCTCGATACAAACAGTAGAGCAAAATATTATAATTATTTTCTTTTTTTTATTTTATTTTAAAAAGAAAATAATTATAACAATTATATATATATATATATATATATATATATATATATATACTATGGTCATTTGGGAAAAAGGTTTTTGTCGCGTTTCATCCGTTTGTTTGTTGATGTTTCCACTCGTACACATGCTCAAAAAACGAGAGAGACTCTTAGCGTCAAAATTTTTGAACAAATATTTTTTTTTCCTTTGAAAGAATATTTTTTCAATCTAGCCAAATGCATCACCATCGAGGAGAAATATGATGGAGAAATAGAAAAAAAATGCAGATGAATTTGGCTAGATTGAGAAAATATTATTTCAAAAAATTTAATTTAATTAATCATATTATTTATTTTTAGGTTCGATTCTCACTCTTTAAATCTTCTTCATCGCTTTGTGCCAAACAAGGAAGAGCTTAGTAAAGATGTTTATTTGTGGGCTGAGGAGGGGTGGGGCTGTTAGAGGAGTCTCTCTGAGCTGGAATAGTTAAGTAAGCTATCTCACATAACGTTAATTCTAAGTAACTAGTCTGCTTCTCATCAGCTGGTTCACATGTGTGACCTTGTGATAGAGCAAGTCGAGTAAAACGAACTAATTAGCTACGTCGTCTCGCTGACCATTATTGCTGTGCCGGTAGATCGATCATTAATTCAGGTAAAGGGAGCCGAACTTACTACAAATTAAAATATATTTTAATATCCTTCTTTCTCCCTTCCTCCCTCTCTCTCTCACTCTATCCTATTTTTTAAATCTATCTTTCTCTCTCTTAATCTAACCATCTCTGATATGTCCCTTCAGGATGTGCGTGACAATGGTGTTAATTAAGTGTGCATGTATCAGTTGATAGCACGAGACATGAAACTTCATTACTTAACATTTTATTCACGCCAAGATTTCGTAGATTAGCATCGCCCAGTATGTGGTATGCAGTCCACGTCTCCATTCGTCACGCGGACCCTAGATTATCCAGTAATATCTGGGAGAGAACGTACATCTCCTTCCTTCTTTCAGACCTTTGTTAAACATTCTCGTTCCCACGTTTGCGTATACCGGATACAGTTGTGAGGTCACGTATCTCTGCATTCGCTGGCCAGAATAAATCCCAAATCAACACCATCGTCCTCATACCATTCAAGACAATAACACCACTAAGAGGCAAAGGGTTACTGAGAATAAAAGAAAATGGGAAAAGCTTAGTGAGGAGAATGGAAAATAAGAAAATAAAAACACATGTTTCAGAAATACGGAAGATGGCGATTGATGCTGCATTTATGTATCTGAAGATCGTAAGTGAATGGAAAGCAAGAAACCGAAAAAGAGTTCCACAGGCGAGAAGTGCAAGAGAAGGAAATATTAGAATAGAACTTACTGTAAACCTTTACAAATGGATGACTAACCCATCAGCTTTCTTTTCTTTATTTTGCTTATTTTTAACAATTTGTACTTTTGTTTATGTAACATACAATCTCCGATTAAATAGACCCTAGAGAAATGCAAAGTTCGATTGTGCTTCGCCATGTTCCTCAGTTGCAATATATGTTAAGCTAAACTTGACATAGATAAAAGTTGATTTTCTACATTGAATTAGTTTGTCTACCTAAAATATCTCAGTGTTTCCTGTGTCCGAACACTGACCTCTATCACTACATGAAATTAAGCGACTCTTCCAGTCACAAAGCAATATTAATGGAAAATTTTGCGTGCTACGTATAAATATTATATTTTATGTTTAATGCACAATTGATTCATTCTATTACTGAGGCTGATGTGGTTCTATAGAAGATTACAGATAATACCATGGATTGCTTATGTAAGTAAAATGAATTTTTGTACATAATCAGAGAGAAACGGTTGAAACTTCTGAAACAAATAGTGAAGAAAGAAGGATTAGAAAATTTGATATTCACAGGACATATTGAAGACAAGAAGGACAGAGAGAATCAATAAGCTTTTAATTGAGCTTGTGCAAATGGATGGCAGAACAGGACGTGTGAAGAACAATAAAAAGACAAACCATCGTTCAGAACTACAAAAGATAGAAAAGGTGGAGAGCCATGATTATCCAACATCTGAAGTGACATGGCACATAGGACAAGTTTCAAGAAGGACGTTTCAAAAGAAAAGGTTTGAGGTCTAATTATAATGTTACATGTAGCAAGGAAAAAAAGTAACTTTTAAGGATCTGTGATTCTACATTTCTCTCTTATCATCTCATAAAAGGGATTTTTTTAATTTAAAAATGACTTGATATTTTCTTCTTTTCGTCTTAACTTTTTAGAGAGTAATGGTTCGAAAAAAAAAAAAACAGAATATAAAGTTTTCTGATTTATCCCGAAAATAAAGACAGCAAAGATTTTAGACAAATGATGCAGCTAAACTAGAAAGCATTATCACAGGTTGAAGTTAATTTTCACTAAAAAAAAACTGGGATCTTTAGCATCTCCTCCTCCTTTCCCTCCCTATAGAAGCGTGAATGCCGTTTGCTATAATGTATACCAAGCCAGTGTGCTTATGTTGTGTTGTGATTGAAAAGATTCTTCCAGTGAGGGAGGAAAGGGGTTTAAACTGATACTATTGGCACGTGCTTGGAGAGATGTTTTAATGCTGTCATTTTGAACTCGTTAAAAGGCACATGGGACGACGAACTCGAAAGAGTTTCATGGAAAGGTCACCAGTTCAGAAAGCACAATTGTGAAGCACAATTTTGGGGTAATCCAGTCGAAAGTAACGATGCAAACACGTGAAACTTAGTCACATGCATATACCCTGAGTATCAACAAGGACAAATATTACTTTAAACAAGCTATTCAAAGTATATATATATATATATATATATATATATATATATATATATATTTTGTGTGTGTGTGTGTGTTTGTGTGTGTGTGTGTGTGTGTGTCTGAGTGTGTTTGTGTGTAAGGAGACAGTGAGACAAAGTGAAAAAACTTTTAAACGACGCATTTCGCCGTCGTGACATGTGTCAAGTTCAGCTTCTTCAACTTGGAATGAAATACAAAACTGTGCGTAAAGAAAATGCATTGGATTTTTGAAAATGGGTGGGGGTGTAATGAGGTAAATTAGCTTATCGCATTCCAACAACTGGAGAGCAGAAAGTGTTCATATATATATATATATATATATATAAATACATGAATTATTCACACAAAACTAATGCAAAGGTTAATGATTTAAATGGCGAGACATCCATCATCGCAAACAATTCAAATAGTATACAAAAACCTCCAGATCCGTTATGAATGAATTGATCCTTGTTTATATAAATTTCTGCCGTATTATTCTGCGTTTATTTTTTGTTCATCACCATATTTGGTATAAACGCAAACACTTTAACAATTTTAAATCAAACTCAGCGTTGCTTTGGCGCGTTCCAAAACCAATAACTCTTTTTCAATAGCATTTTCGGATACAACAACACATATATTTTCGTTGTCCTCTTATTACTAAGAGAAAAAACAAGAACAACATCTCTATTCTATACCTGAAGATGTCTGTAGGAACAGACGAAAGCTTGTAGTAAAAATAACAACTAATACGGCAGAAATTTATATAAACAAGGATCAATTCATTCATAACGGATCTGGAGGTTTTTGTATACTATTTGAATTGTTTGCGATGATGGATGTCTCGCCATTTAAATCATTAACCTTTGCATTAGTTTTGTGTGAATAATTCATGTATTTGTAAATTGATTGCACGTTTATTGTAATATATATATATATATATATATATATATATATATATATATCTGTGTGTGTGTGTGTGTGTTTGCTTGTGCGTGTATGTGTTTGTCTTTGTGTGAGTACTGGAGTGTCGGATATATTATAGATTATTTTGTTGTTTATTTTGAAACCTAACCTGAAGAAAATAAACTACTAAATCTCGACTAATATTCTTAAATTCCTATAATTGATAACAGAAGCCATTGGTTTATAACAACGGATTCCCATATTTAATACTTCTCGTTTTCATACTCGCGTGGTCATGTGTGACGTCACGACCTGCGAGGCGATTTTCGCTTCCGCGTCTCGTATGCACGAGTTAGTCGTTGCTTTGAAATTTTTCATGCAACAAATACAGACTACGTAATATATATTACATATATATATATTTATATTTACATTTATATACAAACACTTTTCACACCAACACACACACACACACACACACACACATATATATATATATATATATATATATATATATATATACTACAGGTTACGATGGGTAAATTGTCGACATTTTATATTTTTTATTTCGCTTATGTACGTTGCTTCGTTTTGATTTTTTTTTCTTTTTTGACTGCACAGTATAATAGGGTCATTTGGCCTCAAGTTTGAGAGAAAAATAGCATCTTGACTCAGTTCACTCCTCCAGAATTTTGAAAATGTAATGCTGTATTGCTTAACATTTTAGCAGGAAGCTCCAATTCAGAAGTTTTGGGTGTCAATCTGTGTCCCCAAAAGACGTACCTAGAGTGATGAAAACCAAATATCCAATCAACATCGTGATACTTGGAATGATCACGAGTAACGGCGACTTTATGTCTCCATTCATCTTCCCACGAAGACTCAGACTGAACACCGAGGCCTACATCAAGTTCCTTGAGGAGATAATACCGGCTGCTGGAAGGATCTATGTTTCCAATAGGACTCTCTATCATGCCACACAAGCAAGAGAACCTAGTCATTCCTGTCAGACAATTGCTGCAACCATATCACCGCTTACATCTGGCCACTTAATTCCCCAGGCTGTAACCTCCTTGATTATTATGTGTGGGGCGAAGTTGAGGAAGAGATCAACTAAACGCTTTGAAACACCAAAGATGAATTGAAGGCAAGGGTTATGGCAGCATTCACCAAATTAAACAAGGAAACCACCCAGAAGAGATGCAGGAGAGTCTGATGTCGTCTGGGTGTCATGGTTAAATCCAATAGCGATTTTATTGAATAAATTTACTCTTCGGTATTTCAAGATATTTTTGTGCAATTTTGATAAAAAAATCTGTTAAAATGAGATGTCAGTGTTATTTTCATTTCTGCGTAATTTAGACAACAAATTATCCATTCTCCCTCTCTCTCTCTCTCTCTCTCTCTCTCGATATATATATATATATATATATATATATATATATATATATATATATATGATAAACGACATACAATTTTGTATAATTTTATGTATCAACAATCGGTTGTGTAGACGTGGCAACGTCTTCAAAGGGCAGTCCAATGAAATCCTAACGGATGAAACGTGTCACAAAAAGAAAAACATTTCCAGATCGTCATATATATATATATATATATATATAGAGAGAGAGAGAGAGAGAGAGAGAGAGAGAGTCTTTTACACCGTTACTTTTTTAGCGACAGATCCAAAAAGTGTGGATGGTCCGACACAAGCCTTCACCACTTGAAAACATATCATTGTGTTGGTTTTCTGACAACAACATCTAATTAGTTCCACACATATCTGGCTACTGCGAAAAACCCTACGAAGAAACAACATCAACTTCATCTTGGCACTTGGAATATACAAACACCAGAAAGAAAAACAGCTCTGGTCGCATTGGAGCTAAAGAAGTACAACATTTGATATAGCTGCACTGAGAAGTAACCATCAGTCGACTACATGAAACGAGAAAGCAAAATAAGACATCTAACAGTGTTCCTGCTTCACGTGGATTCTACAGGGCATAGGTTCATGGGAAGAAGCTGCTCGATTGGAACTTACTTCCCACCGATGGAATACGGAGGGAATGTTGGTGGTGTGCTACTATGTAAGCTGCATAGCTTGTTCTTGTTGTGAAGGTTTGCTTCGGCGAGACTAGAGAATTTAGTTCGTCTGAGCACTTTCTGTGAAAGCAGAGAAAGGCTTGCCACATTTCAACTGTACATTCAGTTCAGTCATCTTCAGGCATGGAAATTATTTTGTTTTTGGCAACTTATTTTGTTTTTGGTAAAAAAACAAAATAATTTTATATATATATATATATATATATATATGTGTGTGTGTGTGTGTGATGCGGTTCAATATATATTACAATGAAACATTCATACAAAATGTAAATTAGTAAAGTTAATGATATAAAATGGCGAAATCCCATCTCTAAAATTTTTTTAAAATATGCATTGACCTAACGATCAGTGTGAAGAGTTGCTGATAATCAGTTTTAATAAAATACACTGTATATTTCCTGTTTTCACGGGAAAATATATACCTGCCATATCTTTGTGAAAAATTCAGTTGTAGTTTTACAGAATGCTTGTAAAACACTTTTAGATTTTTGAATTTGAACTTTTTTTTAAAATTATTTCTTTTTCAGTTTTATTCTATGAGAAACTCAAAAATGAATCTTTAGAATAAAATTCTGAGTTCCATCTCGTGACTAATGCATTGCTGCGACGAAGTTTAGTTTCTATAGAAACGACTGCCATCATTTTATGGTGTCTATAAAGACGATAAAATAACGTCTTTTCTGCATTTTCTCTCTTTTCCTGGTTTTATTTTTCTGCCTTTTCAATTTGTTATTACTTTGTTATTTTACATGATTTTTTTAAGTTTTTGTTTATTTGTTTTCTCCGTTTTGTTTCTCTTTTTAGAAAATATTTTTATTTAAATTTTATACCAAAGCAAAAAAAAACAATTTTCTGAAGTGAGTATTTTGCCCGCTCCCCCCCCACCACCTCAAATTTTACCTTACGGAAAGAAAGCCGCAAAGATGTTCGTATTATAATTCCATCCTAGCAACGTTAGAAGAATACAAATACTTGTGGCTATGTTAATGCAACAGAGACTGGATGTGTAAATGTTGTCTAGAAAGTAGTACAACATATTCTGTAGAGGAAATAAAAATATATGGAACGGAAGCAAACGTTTAATGTTCACTATTAATATTCAAAATGTTATCTTTCTGGAATGCTGAACGAAAAGCAATTTCGATATTGAACTGAAAACTCCACTACGGTAAGGTTTTTGGGATTGGTCGATAGAATAACAAGGGGCCGGTTATGAAGAGTTTTTTGAATGAGTAAATTCAATTACAATTGATGTGAATTTTCAAGATTAAGTGAGAGTAAAATTTTGGCCAAGACATTCTCTAATTTCTCTGAAGAGTCATTGTGCAATTTAAAAAAAATAAGCAAACATTATCGCAACCAGAAGAGAATCTCAAATCTTTATATTGTGATATTTTACCACATTTACATATTTCAACGAGTTTATTACATTCTGCTTTCTATTCAAACAGGTCGCTGCAATATGTTCTCTATCAAAGACCTTGTATATGCAAAAAGCAATTCAGTATCATTGAACTTCTTTTCATCTAAAAACTCACATTGACTCAACAAGGAATGAAAAATACTTTTCCACTCGTCTTATGCAATTATTGTAATAAATCCGTTGGTATTTAATCCAAGTGGATCCTAATGATATAATATATTAAAACTGATCCACAAAAAAAGTTCAATGTATTTATTTATAACAGAGCATAGAAATTACATAAACGAAAAATCCAAAATTGCCTCATGAGTATAGTCTAATTCCACTAGCGTCAATTCACTAGCATTTTACGACTAAATGGTGGTTTGATACAGTGTTAGAGACTTAAAATTAAATATTTAAAAAAGAGACAGCAGTTGAAAATTTGATATTGACCTAACCAAACAAAAAATCCCTGAGTGGTGGTAAAATGAAGGTAGATGTTGTCTGGCTTAAATGGAAAAAGGTGGCATAAATTCGACCCAGATATTAATCCTAACACCCGAGGAACGAAACGCGTTGGCATAAAAGGTCTTTCTCTAGATTTTTATTTTATTTGTATTGCCCTTACAGATATATTTATATCTGACTTTTTACACACACACGCACACACCCACACCTACACACCCACACACACACCCACAGCCACCCCCCCACATATATATATATATATAGATAGATAGATAGATAGATAGAGTGATAGAGTCTCGTGCTTTCACTAATATCTGATCATCTTCAAGAATATGAATAGGCACCCTATAATATTCGAAATTCAAAAAAGGATTTTGATATACGCATTTGTGTTTCTTTTTGCTGTCGTGGTGTTTGATGTTTAGAAGTTAATACATTTAAACATGGATATATGTTTATTAATTGTTGAATATTTTCAATACACCACTTCCTCAACGTAAATATATTTTCTTTTATTTAAGAATTTTCGTCTTTATGTTTATTTCATTCCATTCTTTTTTTATGTCCATTTAGTCTTGGATTGTGTGGAGAAACCCGAAGAACACGCTCAACCTAAGTTTCAAGAAAGGTACTCTGACTTAAAAAAATTCTAACAGCAACAACAATTGAATTAGTTACAAGAGCACATGCTTCGATAGAATAATGCAGGTCTATGCTGTGTTCCGACGAAAGGTTTAATTTGGTTGGCCCTGATGGATTTACACCTAATTTGCATGATTTGTGCAAAGAGAATCTAGTGTTCTCTCACCGTGTTCAACGTATCGGAAGTGAAATGGCTTGGACAGATTTTGGACCACTTGGAAAAGCACCAAGAGCCTGAAACAGCACTCGGCTGTCAGATATCGAAACTTCCTATACGATGTCTTTTTTATTATGCAGAAGGCATTGCTGATGCCAACTGGAAGTCCCAATAGTAGAAAGCTCGAATCTATCAGGTTTAAAGTACGACACAATGAATTCAGAACAACATCATTTACGTTAGGAGTTGACGAGCACGTTCTCCTCGCCTTCTGTAAAGTATCCCTGCTCGAAGGCAGGCGTCAATACCAGTTAAACTGAGAACTGAAAAGGTCTGTACAGGAGGCATGCACGTCTATAGACCGTAATCAATTGAATAGATTGGTAGAGACCTTGCCAGAAAACAATTTTCAGATTCTATATTATCAAGAGATATATTACGAGTTACTAAAAATAAAATTTTCTTTGACATTCTGTTACTTGTCTTATGATTTTGGAACAATTATTTTTGGATATTTATTTTAAGTCTATAAGAAAGTACTTCTCAAAAAAGTCGTAGAAAAATTTCCTCATAGAATATGTATACAAAAATGCATAATATAATACAAAATTACTTAACTACTACTTTCATAAGTTGAATGTTCAGCTGGTCTTATACATATCTATCATAACGTATATTATCATTA
The DNA here is from genome assembly GCA_903632075.3 of Acanthosepion pharaonis. Taxonomy (NCBI): domain Eukaryota; kingdom Metazoa; phylum Mollusca; class Cephalopoda; order Sepiida; family Sepiidae; genus Acanthosepion; species Acanthosepion pharaonis. The sequence continues at coordinate 1,797,179 of CAHIKZ030001668.1, read as the reverse complement.
TTATTATTATTATTATTATTATTATTATTATTATTATTATTATTATTTTATTTCCTTTGTATACTCATTTCTTTCCGGGTCCCAATGTCATTTTCCACTGAGCAGTTTTGAAAAAAATCGCACATATTTCACAAAGATAAAGCCCTTCGTAAGGTGTGAGCTGGACTTGTGATTACAATTTTTTTGTATTTCTTTAAGGCATGGGCTACCAGGAATCCTTTCAATGAGTCTATTGGAATCTTTTCTAATCAATCCGAGGGCTCCAACTACAACAGGGATTGTTGATGTTCTCATGTGCCACATTTATGAGATTTCGATTTCAAGGTCCTTGTATTTTGATAGCTTTTTGAAGATCTTGAAATATGTATTGCAGTCTGCAGGGACTGCCATATCAATAAAGAGGCATTTTTTGTTTTTGCGGTCTCTAATCACGATGTCAGGGCGATTAGCTTTGATTATTATTATTAGCTTTAATAATAATAATAATAATTATTATTATTATTTATTAATTTTAAAAGTGTAGTCGTTTTTCTACGACAAAAGAATTAATTGTTTTCATGAAAATGACAGATTAAACGTGCATAAAAATACAATAAAAAATGTTGAAATATTGCTATTTTTGACGATTCACCTAAACAAGTTTTAATATCAGTCCACCTATAAGGCAGTGAATAATGGAAAATCTCATCATAGATGAAGAAAAGACCTGAGACAAAAGAAATTAGGTTCTACAGAAGGATACTGAGAATATCAGTGACTGAACATTTGAGGAACGACGAAAGTTTAGAATAAAAAAGGGAAAAAAGGACACTTATATTTTGCATGAGATAGAGACAGTAGAAATTTCTTGGAAGCATAAAGAGAAAAGAGGGTATAGAAAATTTGACACTCACAGGGCATATTGAAAGCAAGGACAGAAGAAAGCAGCGTACTTATCGAACTTACTTAAACGCTTGGCAAAACAGGATTTAGGAATCAGCAAATAGAAATAATTTACTAAGAGCTACAAAGAACAGGAAGTTGTATGGGGCTATGATCGCCCACGTCCTGAAGGGACACGGCACAAGAAGTAGAAGAAAAAAAGCAAATTTGTCATTAGCCCAGCTATCAATATTTTTCAATTTATCTACGTTTTCCACACTCTATAGCTGCATCACTGTGCAAATTAATTGAATCAAAACGAATAATTCCGTTATTATTTACGTTTTTTTCGTATTTTCCAATGAAACATGACCCAGTACACATGTTAGTACTTCGTATGTCCATTCCACGAAGTCGTTCCTTGCAGATTGACCACAGATTCTCGACTGGATTTAAATCAAGACAGTTTCCGCGCCAGTCTATAGTACTTTGATTTGCTCACTGGTAAGTCTTGCCATTGTGTTCGTGCAGAGTTACGATTTTCATACGCTTCCTTGGAGTAATGTCCATCGCAGACAAAAGCCATAAGACTACTAATTTTTAAATTATGTCCAAGAATCATCGATGATGCAGTATTTTTCAAAGCTAAACAAATTTTATCATACACACCGAAAATAGATTCATATTACTGCACACCACTGCAAATGACCTAATCTGAGGAAAAAATACAAATGAATTACACCGTGTCACTCCACTGAGTCTAAAACTGACAATATGGTGAAAGTAAGGAAAAACTAAAGCGGTTGTTTGAATTAATTTACACAAGAGTGTAGGTTCATCTATCATTATATATGCCTTATCAAGTTTATCCGCAACACATATTGTATGGAGGCAGGACGAATCCTTTATAAATGCCTTGTTTTTTTTTAAAAAAACTAACAAAAGGCCCGCAAGTCTGTGTCGAAACATTAGCGAATGAAAATAACGCAAATTCCCTTGTGATCAAATGTTGTCACAGAAAAAAATCTTTGTCAATGACTTTAATGTAACTATCATTTTTCGATCAAATATCAATTGCACAAAAGTTCAAATGGTTTATCGTAATGGCTCTCTGCAAATATCTACTAATTCTGAAGTGAATTCAGGCATTGTTTATTTTCACTGATAGTCCATTAACGCATTTGTCAAACATTCTTTCATCAGAAATAAATGGATTCGTGCAATGAACATCTTTGACATTCACAGTCCATTAAAACCAGATTAGGAAAAGTAGATAGAAAAAGTAAATAATTCAGATTAAATAAATCCAAGTGACTTTTCAATGGATGTCATGGATGAACTGCCGGAAAAGTAGCCTTTTATATGAAATCTTTCTTTTCTTTTTTTGTTAAAGTTAGATTCACCCTGTACAAGGCCCGCAAGTCACACGAGGTAAAGCGTTACAGGTTAATAAGTACAGTTCATATGGCTATATGGGGAAGTGGTTAATTCTAGATTGGGACTGGTTAAGATTTTCGTGATCCGCAAAACATCTTCTTGGGGGTCGATTCCAAGGAGCAGTGGTTTGCAGGAAGAATCTGCTCGAGTGGAACTAACTTCACCCCAAATGGAATGAGGGTGGGATAAGGGTGGTTCGCCACAATGCGCCTATCATGGCGGATCCTATCCGTAATTCTTAAATGCCAAGTATTTCTTTTCCGTGATATATGACTCAAAAGACTTTCACTAATCAGCCACACGAACTGAATTCACAATTCTTATAAAGTGTGGTCACTATAGGTCCATAGATATTCCAGCAATTTATTTGGACGTCCGGTGACCGCCGTTGTGTTTCGAAAGTGTTTAACGACTGTTGACATTGTTCTGAAGTGACCCAATTGGCTGCATCGTCACCTTCGTTTCGACATCTTTTCTCGTGATCAATGTACTAGAGTCAGCCTGCCTCTATGAAAATCAATCTGAGATTTCTTCTCATAATGTTGAAAAAAAGCAACGCATATCGTTTGAACTGGTTGCTTTTATTACCCTTAGTAGGGAAATTTTACTAACTGCTTATCATTTAACGAAAAATTTGAAGTGAGTGAGAGAGAGAGCGAGACTTTAATTTTTTCTCACCCATTCTTTGCGATTTCAGGCACTCATGTTTGCTAACTGACAACAATTCTCACTAAAATGTTTGAGGAAAAAATCTTTTTATTGATAATTCATAATTTTTGTCCAACAATTCATGGTCGATTTAAAAGGCACTCAACCCCCCTACGTAGATACTCTGATAAACGAAACATTTTTCAGTTTTTAACTGTCCGGGGTTTTTTTTTCAGGAATAACCTATTTCAATTCTCCTAAAAATATAATTATTTAAGCGCGATTGTATGTTAATCCTCATTCAATGAAGCCTGTTTCGTCCTGAATCTCTCCAATTCCACACTATTTATTTCTTTATTAAGTGTATCCATGCCGTTAAAATGACGGTAATTGTTATAAAGTTTTAATAATGAGATCTAATGAAACAAAATTCTTGAAACAATGTATTGAGAGTCAACAAACCGGAGATAAAGAATTTACAACAAAAATGGAAGTCAATGAAGCGTTTAATTAATCTGTTTCCTTTATATTTTTAGAATTTCAATGACTCAGTCATTCATCGCGGTATTATATAAATAGATTTTGCTCAACATCTTTTCATGTAAAAAAATATATATGTTTAAGATAATAGGGAACTAGAATTATCTATCGAAAGAAAAAGATAGCAACCGAACGCCAAAGACGGCGACGACAAAGTCAATTTCAAGACCAATTTGAAGCGATCACTGAATAGACAAAGATACCTGAGTGCCTCACATGAAAGGCTTGAACAAATAAGACTGCAGCCTAAGGAACATATGAGTAAGAGAACTGATTAATTAACACTAGGATGGCCGAGGTGTCGTTTTCGGCACCTTCAAATTTTCAACAAATTACTATGGAATAACTAGTTTTGGTTCGATGCTGAGGCTTATGGACAATTATTGAATTTTAGCAAAGATGCTTAACAGACTTAATTCTTTAAAAAATATTCAGTGGAATAGCTGATATTTGAGGTTTTACCTTGAATGGCCGAATGTGTCGTTTTTGACACCTAGGCTATTTATAGGGTAAATGCATTGAAAAATTTCTCACAAGAAATAATACTTGTGTTTATGTCCCCATTCTCTATCTATCTATCTATCTATCTATCTATCTATCTATCTATACGCACACACAATTTATATATATATATATATATATATATATATATATATATATATATATATATATATATAATCACTTTCTTTTAGTATGAGGTATACTAATATTTGTGAATTTCTTTTCAGACTTGTTATTCCTGACTTGAATATTGAATATATTAGAGATGGCTGCTTCATGGCGTTATGGAAATAAAGATGTCAAAAGAGCTGACCATCCTAGTGTTAAATGGCTCCACTTTCTATGGAACTAATTTTGTCTAAATGCATATAAGTATTTTATATGGATAGATTATTAAAACGACAAATAATAGGAAAATGATCACTCATACATTTACTAACTTAAGTCAATTTACCTCTCTTCTTACTACAGATAAGGCAGGAAATATATAAATACACATCGATAATTATTATATCGCTTGATTTTTAGGGGGTTGAGTATTTTCACATGTCACAAGCCTAGTGGATTAAAACGTTGGTTTATGAATGTGATGACATAGTCATTATGAGTTCAATCCCTGGGTCGGGTAGTGTGTACTTGGACTTAGTGGAAACAAGGCAAGAAATAACTGATCAGTACTGAAAATAAGAACTAGATGAGATATCACCAGACATGGGTAATGAAAATAGGTTACCCTCCTAGATTAAATAAAGGGTTCAGTTTGGAATTCCCTGTAGGTTACCCAGGACAATATACACCTGATGAAGGCTGGCGAGCACCATGGCCAAAACGTTGTGATCACAATAACAAAGATGATGTTGTTTTGTTTACATAGTTACATTAAATCCAAAATTTTTAAAAAACTTAAATTTTCCAGGAAAAAAAAACTCTTAGTTTACATTAGCTAGAAAGAGGCTTACGCAAAAGCGTCTCTCTGTTTTTAAATTTTGGTTATTGTACTGGGCTGAACAATGTGTACTTGGACTTGGACTTAGTGGAAACAAGGCAAGCAATAACTGATCAGTACTGAAAATAAGAACTAGATGAAATATCCCTTGACATGGGCAATAGAACGAGAACAGTTTATCTCTTTAGATTAAATAAAGAGTCTATTTCGGATATCCCTGTAGGTTACTCGGATTGACATACACCTGATGAGGGCCGGAGGGCACAACGGCCGAAACGTTGTGATAGCAACAACAAAGACGAGTGCAATAATCCGCATGTAAATAGTGCGAATAACCATAACTTCTCATCATAAAACCTCAGACGGAAATTTACAAATATCATCCTTGAATTATGTGTCGGATCGGATTAGTATGAAAACTACATATAAAACGATTATATTTCTGGGACATCAGAGGGTTAAAAAAAAACAAAAAAAAAAACACACACACACAATTTTACAGTGAAAGTGGTAAACGCACATCTTATCGGCCAGGGAAATGATCATTTAGTTCGCATTAGTTCTCTTAGACTGGACATGCCCACATCATTTTTTTAAAAGTATGTTTTAAGAGATAAAGTCTCCGTAGAACGACAGCACTGTCAACACCTTTATCAGCACTTTTTACGTGATTTACGAACGATGACAGGCACGTAATCATCGCTACTGGTTCTTTTTAAAAATCCATTTATCTGTTATTTTGAACTTAAAAAATAATATATATATATATATATATATATATATATATATATATATATATATCAGGTTAATTATACTTTAAATCTGTTAATATTCCTCAAATAAAGTATATTTTATTTTTGGAGGATTTTTTAATCCATCGCAATAAAAGACGACTAAAAATGGCACTAAACAGGTATTCGATTCCAGTTAAGATAATTACTATTTGAATTACACCAGAGTACTTCCCTTACTGGAAATAGTAAATTTACTTATTCGGCTTACACTTGAAGCTAAAATGAAAACTTCAAGAAAGCTTTTTCATTTATAAAAATTCATTTTAATCCAAAGTATCCAAAATTAGTGGCGGTACCTTCTATGAAGATTTTTGTCATTAATGGTGAAAGGAAATCACTTCGTATTCCCAAAGTTAAAATCGAATTATTCGACTAGAAGTAAGCAAAATTTTGAGCAGGTTTCAATAGGGAAGAACTAATGAAAAATAACGTATCTGAAAATCTCCAGCAATGTGTTATATATCAAAGTAGACTGGGCTATATTGCCTTGGCTGGTAGCCAGTATAGAAGAAGCAAAAAGAGCAAGAAGGCCTGGCGGAAGACGTCTCTTTTCAAGTTAGTTTTAGATTTATATTGTTCCTTGGAACATCAGTGGATGTGTCTAGAGTCCTAGACACATCCACTGATGCTTTAGCTGCGGCACATTTGGAGTGCCAATGGTAGCAATGGGTTACAAAGCATGTAATCGAAATCGAGATAATGAAAAAGTCAAATAAACTAAATTCTATTTTAATGGCTTTATGCGAACTAGGAATTAGTGTCGTAAAAATCAAAGTAGGGAAATTAAAATATCTTAGAAGTCTTTTAACAAGGGACGGAAAACGTGACACCGGGAATTGAACCATCACTTGGAATAGCAAAATAAACAATCCAAATGCTATTTAAAGGGCCAATAAACAGGAAACTTTGCTTAGAAACAAAGAAAACAAGGCTGATTACTATGCAGTATCAAACCTCCTATATGGCAGTGAATGCTGAACAATCTCCTCACACATGAAAAGAATAATGGAATCAATAGAAAATTGGTTCTACAGAAGGATGCTGAGGATACTGTGAACAGACCAGGAAATTTGGAAAAAATAACCCTTAGAATGTTAGAAACATCTGAAATCTTAGACACTTAAAGTCATCTGAAATTTCTTAGGCTTATAATGAGAAAGGTGAGCTTGGAATGTTTGACACACACATGACATCGAAGACAAAAAGGACAAAGGAAATTACCAGGCCAACTAGCTGACGAGTTTGTGAGAGTGAACAGCGCAGCGGATTTGGGAGGGGCGGTAAAAAAACAGAATTACAACGTTAGGAGATAGTGGAGATCCATGATCGCCCAAATCCTAAAGGGACACAGAATAAAGAAAAAAGGATAATTTTTACTTTCGTACATTATTTACATTATTCGGACTATTGGCCTCACCTTTGTGGCCATATTTATTACAACGTTTCGGCCGT